>SJYC01026247.1:0-23177 GCA_006408675.1 Madoqua kirkii
CTCTGCTTCACTATAATCAATTACAAGTTTTTCGAGAAACCTTATAGAGAAGTTGGTCTTAAATTTTTCATGATTTACATATATAGATGTATAAAATGTAAATGTTTGATATCATACTAAATGCATGTTTATTTCACAACTTTCTTTTTCAGGCAAATAACACTTAAATTAAAAACTAAGAACTCTTTTGGAAAGAGAAAAAAAATATTCTAGAAACTTATAATCAACTAGTTAATCCAATTGAAAGCTAAATTGTAGCCTCTTGACAGCCAAGGAAATAAGGAAACCAAGACAAGTTTTACATTTCTCATTATGTGATCAGACAAAGCCAACATGGTTTTGAAAAGAAACATTTTCTTGACACTAAAACATAGAATACATTAGAATATATTAATACATTAGATACACATAGAATACATTAAACTGATCCTCATACATGTTCAGGAATATAAGACAATCAATCAATCAAATAGTGTCTTTCACTGGGATTTTGCAAAAGTGAAGAAAGATTCTACATGTGATCGTACAGTTCTCCCTCCACAACAACAACAAAATGCCAAAAAACTCAAAACTTAATTATTTTGTTGTTGTTCACTCATGAAGTCATGTCTGACTCTTTGCAACCTCATAGACCGAAGCTCGCCAGCCTCCTCCGTCCTCCACTATCTCCTGTAGTTCGCTCAAATTCATGTCCATTGATTCAATAGCGCTATCTAACCACCCCATCCTTTATTAGCCCCTTTTCCTTTTGCCCTCAGTCTTTCCAGCATCAGAGTCTTTTCCAATGAGTTGGTTCTTCACATCAGGTGGCCAAAGGAGTGGAGCTTCAGCGTCAGCATCAGTCTTTCCAATGAATATTCAGAGTTGATTTCCTTTAGGATGGACTGGTTTGACCTCCTAGCTGCCCAAGGGACCCTCAAGAGTCCTTTCCAGAATCACAGTTCAAAAGCATCAATTCTTTGGCACTCAGCTTTCATTATGGTCCAACTCTCACACCACTACATGACTGCAGGAAAAACCATAGCCTTGACTATATGGACCTTTGTCACCAAAGTGACGTCTCTTATTTTTCAATATGCTGTCTATGTTCACCATAGCTTTTCTTCCAAGGAGCAAGTGTCTTTTAATTTCATGGCTGCAGTCACTGTCTGCAGTGATTTTTGGGGCCCAAGAAAATAAAGTCTGTCACTCTTTCCATTTTTTCCCCTCATCTATTTGCCATGAAGTGATGGGGCCAGATGGCATGATCTTCATCTTTTGAATGTAGAGTTTTAAGCCAGCTTTTTCACTCTCTTTTGTCTTCATCAAGAGGCTCTTTAGTTCTTTGGTTTCTGCCATTAAGGTGGTTCAGTTCAGTTCAGTTCAGTCGCTCAGTCGTGTCGAACTCTTTGCGACCCCATGATTCACAGCACGCCAGGCCTCCCTGTCCATCACCATCTCCTGGAGTTTACTCAGACTCACGTCCATCGGGTCTGTGATGCCATTCAGCCATCTCACCCTCTGTCATCCCCTTCTCCTCCTGCCCCCAATCCCTCCCAGCATCAGAGTCTTTTCCAATGAGTCAACTCTTCGCATGAGGTGGCCAAAGTACTGGAGTTTCAGCTTTAGTATCATTCCCTCCAAAGAAATCCCAGGGTTGATCTCCTTCAGAATGGACTGGTTGGATCTCCTTGCAGTCTAAGGGACTCTCAAGAGTCTTCTCCAACACCACACTTCAAAACCATCAATTCTTTGGCGCTCAGCCTTCTTCACAGTCCAACTCTCACATCCATATATGACCACAGGAAAAACCACAGCCTTGACTAGACGGACCTTAGTCGACAAAGTAATGTCTCTGCTTTTGAATATGCTATCTAGATTGGTCATGACTTTTCTTCCAAGGAGTAAGCATCTTTTAATTTCATGGCTGCAGTCACCATCTGCAGTGATTTGGAGCCCAGAAAAATAAAGTCTGACAGTGTTTCCACTGTTTCCCCATCTATTTCCCATGAAGTGTTGGGACCGGATGCCATGATCTTTGTTTTTAGAATGTTGAGCTTTAAGCCAACTTTTCCACTCTCCTCTTTCACTTCCATCAAGAGGCTTTTTAGTTCCTCTTCACTTTCTGCCATAAGGGTGGTGTCATCTGCATATCTGAGGTTATTGATATTTCTCCCGGCAGTCTTGATTCCAGCTTGTGTTCCTTCCAGTCCAGCGTTTCTCATGATGTATTCTGCATATATGTTAAATAAGCAGGGTGACAATATACAGACTTGACGTACTCTTTTTCTTATTTGGAATCAGTCTGTTGTTCCATGTCCAGCCCAACATTTCACATGATAGACTCTACATTTTATAAGTTAAATAAGCAGTGTGACAATATACAGCCTTGACGTACTTCTTTCCCAATTTGGAACAAGTCCATTGTTCTATGTCTGGATCTAACTGTTGTTTCTTGACCTGCATACAGATTTCTCAGGAGGCAGGTAAGATGGTCTGGTATTCCTATCTCTTGAAGAATTTTCCACAGTGTTTTGATCCACACAGTCAAAGCCTTTAGCGTAGTCAGAAGCAGATGTTTTTCTGCTTTTTTCTATGATCTAGCAGATATTGGTAATTTGATCTCTGGTCCTCTGTCTTTTCTAAATCCAACTTGTACATCTGAAAGTTCTCAGTTCATGTACTGTTGAAGCCTAGCTTGAAGGATTTTGAGCATTACCTTGCTTGTATGTAAAGTGAGTGCAATTGTGTGGTAGTTGGAACACTCAAAGGCATTGTCCTTTGGGACTGGAATCAAACTGACAACAGGAATTCACTCGCTAGCTAGCTCTTCTCTGCAGACCTCTAGAAGTCCTCAGAGAAAGATGGCGATGGGTCAAGAGGCAATGGGAAGCTCACACTCCCAGTGCAGCCTGGTGGAGAGGAGCTGCAGCCTCTGAGATGAAGACATGATGATCCACCCAGACCTTCTCTCCACCTCCACTGCAGAGCTGCACAGAATCAAGCTAGAAACCAACAACAGAAATACAATATCTGGAAAATCACTGAAAGTCTGGAAACCGAACAGCACACTTCTAGGTAATCCCATAGGTCAAAGAAGATTACACATTAGGAATCAGATTAGATTTTGAAATGAGTGAAAACAAAAACCATATTAAAATTTGTAGGATGCAGCCAAAAGAGCACTGAAAGGGAAATTTATAGTGTTCAGTGTTCATGTTAGAAAAGAAGCAGTGTCTCAAACCAGAGACTTAAGATTATACTTTGAGGAACTAGAAAAAGGAAAGCAAATTAAACCCAATGCAAACAGAAGAAGAGAAATAATAACATTAACAGCAGAAATCAATAAAACTGGGGACAGAAATACAACCGGGTAAGTCAGTAAAACCAAACGCTTGTTACTGAAATAGTCAATACCTCTGTTAGACTGAAGAGGGCAAAAGAGAGGCAAATGTCACCCATTTTAGGGATTTGAAAGGGGTATCACATTGTTACAGAATGGTTGTTCAAACTTCAGGATGTACATTCTCAGTGAGAGGAAAGCCCTCCAACCAGTCATTCACGCAAAAGCTGAGGAACTGAATCACGTTGGTTCCGATAAGCCTGTTCTGAGTTGTGTGTCCATCACTGAACCAGGGGGTGCAAAGTGTTGACTGGCTTCCTCCAGGACCCATGCTCATTCCTAAAATCCCAAAATGAGATGCTGATTTGTCTTTCCATGCCTCTTGCCTTTGCCAGACTCAAAGAAGAATGGGTAAGAGACATAGGGCTGTTTTCCTCAGCTTAATTTATCAAGCAGTTGCCATGTGAACAGTTTTGTAATTAGCATTTCTTTCCTTGTTTCTGGGGGTATAATTGTGCTTCAGATGGCGTACATCATCTCTTTTGCTTCATTAAAAAGAGCAGCAGTTTACTTATTAAATGACACACAGTGTGTAGGGATTGAATGTTAACTGTCAGAATAGAAATGATTTTGTTAGAAGCACTGTTCCACTCCCAGTTATCAGAAGCCAGAACCTGGTTCTTTTCTCCAATTCCAATTCTTTTTGTATTCATTTAGTAAAGATGGCAGGAAACACAACACCCAGGCGGTATCTAAATTATGAATAACTCAGCTCGGATTGGCTCATGTTTGGATGGGCCTCTGGATGCTTCTGAATTGTTGTTCTCTAGAGGTCAATAAATACCAGTTTGAGAGTAAACTCATTAGGAACTAAGATGGTAAATGAGAAGAGGACACCTAATGTATGGCAGTGGGTGAGTCAATGGGCCATTGCTTAATTATTCAATGTTTCAAATGTTGAATTGCTTTTTCTACTGCCACAATAACCTTTGGAGTTAAACATTTCAAATTAGAAAAATGTCAGCACAGGATGGCAGTTGAGAAGAAGCCATGTGTAAATAAAAAGAAAGCTCTGAGTAACGGGAATTTTGAAAGCAGGGCTGAACAAGAAAGGCTCCAGCTGTGTTCTCCACTGGTGAAGGAATCAGTATTGGCCCCAACTTCAGGGACTGATAGCTGGGGTTTTTTGCCTCATGGACAAGTTCAAAGCTCTGAGGGCCCCTCCAGCCACTTTCCAAGTGAATGACCATTCCTGGAGTTCCTAGTTATCAGAAGCCAGAACCTGGTTCTTTTCTCCAATTCCAATTCTTTTTGTATTCATTTAGTAAAGATGGCAGGAAACACAACACCCAGGCGGTATCTAAATTAAGAATAACTCAGCTCGGATTGGCTCATGTTTGGATGGGCCTCTGGATGCTTCTGAATTGTTGTTCTCTAGAGGTCAATAAATACCAGTTTGAGAGTAAACTCATTAGGAACTAAGATGGTAAATGAGAAGAGGACACCTAATGTATGGCAGTGGGTGAGTCAATGGGCCATTGCTTAATTATTCAATGTTTCAAATGTTGAATTGCTTTTTCTACTGCCACAATAACCTTTGGAGTTAAACATTTCAAATTAGAAAAATGTCAGCACAGGATGGCAGTTGAGAAGAAGCCATGTGTAAATAAAAAGAAAGCTCTGAGTAACGGGAATTTTGAAAGCAGGGCTGAACAAGAAAGGCTCCAGCTGTGTTCTCCACTGGTGAAGGAATCAGTATTGGCCCCAACTTCAGGGACTGATAGCTGGGGTTTTTTGCCTCATGGACAAGTTCAAAGCTCTGAGGGCCCCTCCAGCCACTTTCCAAGTGAATGACCATTCCTGGAGTCTGGGGGGTCAGGAAGATGGTGAGGAGGTCCAGGAGATGGTAATTCTGTAGACTTCTGCAGACTTCAGTCTTCTCTAGGAGCAAAGGCTCACAAACACTGGGGTTCCAGGACAGAACTGGGGTTCAGAACCAGCGTTTTAGACTGTGAAAAGAGGCTCTTGCAGAGCTCATTAGGATCCATGGGGGCCTAGAACTGGTGCAGATGTAGCTTTGATGCTGGAGAAAACTCTTCAGAAGCCCTTGGACAGCAAGGAGGTCAAACCAGTCCATCCTAAAAGAATCAGTCCTGAATAGTCATTGGAAGGACTGATGCTGAAGCTGAAACTCCAATACTTTGGCCACCTGATGTGAAGAACTGAAAAACTGACTCAATGGTAAAGACCCTGATGCTGGGAAAGATTGAAGGCAGGAGGAGAAGGGGACGACAGAGGATGAGATGGTTGGTTGACATCACTGACTCAATGGACATGAGTTTGAGTAAGCTTCTAGAGATAGTGAAGGACAGGGAAGCCTGGTGTGCTGCAGTCCATGCGATTACAAAGAGTCGGACACGACTGAGTGACTGAACAGCAAGCTCTGAATCCAGCCTGATACCCGAGTGTGGTGTCTCCAAATGAAACCTCCCATCAAGCGTCTGGTTCACATCAGTACACTCACCCCTACGATGTCAGTGGGAACTAGATCTCTGGCCCTGCTGACACACATTTTGCAAAGTATGATTCTAGTCCCAAAGACTGTGCTGTGGGCAGATGCTCTGAGATCCTAACGTCAGCCAAAAGTAAGGGTCAGACCATCTGATGGGGAAGCCTGTGGGCTTGGCCTCCCCAGGCATCAGTCTTGCTCTTAAAGCTGCATCTTGGATCCAAGACATTAGGAGATGTTTCCTATGTAAGCTGTCAAATTTGGTGCCATGTTGATGAAACCCCCTCCCCTAAAGACACACAGAACTCTGAAGAAGCTGACAAATGATCTGTTAGCTACATATCCCCATGGTCTGTCATCTCTGACCCATGTTCTTTTTTTGCTTCAGCCAGTGTGTCTCTGTAGACTCTTGGCAATAGAGATTTAATTTAATACAGAAGAGGAGAAATTTCAGGCCAACTCCTCCTTAAAACATTTATTTATTTGAGGGTAAACTCAAAGGGATTCTCTTGTTTTTGAAATTATTGAAACAAAATTGCAGGCTTTGTCTTGATAGCCATCTTTTTGCATTAATGTTGCCTAGAAACTACCTCCCAGTGTTGGCTGGCAACTCCATTTTCAGGTCAGGAAAGTTTTCTCTAATACCTTTTATTACTGTATCACTCTCATTTCTAGGGCATTCTTTGTTGGGAGTAGCTTTTATTTGTGGACAGGATCACTTTGATTAGTCCTCTGCCTTTATTATCTTATTTTTCTCATCTTTTTAATCTCTTTATTCATTTCCTCTGTGCTCTTAGGAGGTTGCTCAAGTTTATCTCCAGCTTTGCTGATTTGATTTCCTTCAATAACAAGCTTGATTTTTTTCCCCCTCTCAGTGTGAATTTAATATTTGCCTTCCTTCTTTCTACCTACAAGCTTGTTTCTGGGGCTGTTCCCTTATTATCTTTCTACGGAAAATTAAACTGAAGCTGTGTCTTCTGAGTCAGACAGGGAGTACTGAGCGGGTGTTTTCTAAAAATTCTCTCTGTTTAACAGAGTACATATGTCTGTTCCATGGGAGCACTTTTCTCCTGTGGGTAGGGAGCTCGGTCCAGGACCCAGTCACCTTTAGGGCCAGACTGGAATCTGAAGTGAGCGGAGATGCTGGTGGAAGAACACTGAGAGAGACTCTTACTGACAAGCATCAACGGAATGAAGATCCCTATTTCAAGGTGAATGCTTCTGAATGAAATGTTAGCCCAACTCAGTGAGGCCCAAATGCAAGCTACTTCCCTGCCAGGGTTCTATCCCTAAGCCTGTTTTCAATATAGACACAGAAGAAAGGCCTTCTCTTGTGCACAGAACTTCCCATGATGTTCCATTTGGTCCCTGCTGACTCACCCTGGAGGAAAGAAGGCTTTCCCAGGCCCCTTGATGGGGGACAGAATGCACAGATGGGTTGGGGTCCCCCACCCATCTGCCTGGAAGCAGACAACTGGTTTCAGAAGATGTTGCCTGTAAAACAAGAGTAGCAAAAGTGGGGGTCGAGACCGTGGTTCACACACAGCACTGACCGGGTGTCAGGCAGGCCAAGGCCCACTTTGGATACCATCCTTCCTCACGAAGCACTCAGCGAGGGGTTGGGAGTGTTTGTGATTTTCCTTGTTGTTGCTGATATATTCATATCTGGAAGCCCCAGGTTGTGTGGCTCTGAGAAAGGATTAGTACAGCTCCAGGGACGCACCTGGCCAGCATCAGTGCTGACGCCCCCTTCTCCTCCCCCCTCCTCCTTTTGCTCCCTGCCTCCCTTTCCCTCCACCCCTTCTTTTTCTTCTTCTCCAAGTCCGTTTCCTCCTCCTACTTTCTATGAATAGCAGCACTTTTCCCCAGGATCCTGGGGCCGGAGCACACAGACAATAGCTGGGTAGGCTTCTGACCAGTAATAAGAGTAGGCACTGGGCTAGGTGCTATGCACCAATGCTTTTTAATTTTTTGCAACCAACTTGCAGAGCTGGGAGAGTTTTGTTTTTTTTTCCTTTTTTCATATTCATGTAGAAAAATGAAACTGAGGCTCTGCGGGGTTAAATAAAAGATTTATAACTGGACTGAATAAGAGGACAGAAAATTCCATATTAAATTTAGTGAGGCAGAGGCTGTTGGGGACCCTGAAAACAGCAGTTTGAATGGAATGACAAAGGTGGAAATCACATTAAGGTAGCCTGCAGGGGAAATGAACTTTTTTATATATGGCAAAAATAATCATAGGGAAGCAAACAAGCAAACTAAAGGCTAAGAAAACGATTTATGACGTAGGAGGGACATAGGATTCATCACATTAATCTACAAAAATCTTTTATAAAAGTGAGAAGACACTTGAGAGTCCCTTGTACAGCAAGGAGACCAAACCAGTCAATCCTGAAGGAAATCAGCCCTGAATATTCATTGGAAGGACTGATGCTGAAGCTGAAGCTCTAATACTTTGGCCACCTGATGGAAAGAGCCAACTCACTGGAAAAGCCCCTGATGCTGGAAAAGATTGAGGGCAGAGGGAGAAAGTGGCAACAGAGTATGAGATGGTTGGATGGCATCATTGACTCAATGGACGTGAGTTTGAGCAAACTCTGGAAGATAGTGAAGGACAGGGAAGCCTGGTGTGCTGCGGTCCATGGGGTCAAAAAGAGTTGGACGCTACTGAGCAACTGAATGACAACAACAAAGTGAGAAACAAAACAAAATATAGTCAAATGTAAAAGTAGTTAATGAATATGGTCAGGCAATACATAGAAGAAAGCCAACCCATCCATAAACAAGTTTGAATAAATCTGATCGTCTATTTTCACTCATTGATGATATAAGCCAGGTTTAGAGAGGATTAAAAAAGAGATAAGATTTCCTTCTTGCTGGTAGGAGTATGAAACACTATAACCTCTTAAAAATGTAATCTGGAGCATATTTTAAATTTTAAAACATTTACGTCCTTGACTGACCAGTTCTGCACTTTTGTGAGTATTAGACACCCATGACCACAGGATGAGTTGGTGGTGCCATTTCCTAGCTTGTAATTCTTGGACAAATTAATTTCAACCGGCCTTAGTTTCCTCATCAGTAAAACAGGGATAACTAAAGTACTCAACTCATGAGAATGTTGTGAAAATTTCAACTTCTCCCTAAGTCACTGGGTTCTGGTCCCCAAAACTGGGTCCTCCGTGAAGAATTTGACCTCATACTGGGGATTTCTTCCAGACTGCTAATGGTCATTTTTGATTCTTATTTTTGCAGAGATTGGTGTCACCCTTGCTGTCTGCCTGCTTACTTTCCCCTTGGGAAGCCATGTTGAAATAAATATCTCCAGAGTTTTCTGCCAGTCTGACCCTTCTGGCTCGCTTCCCAACCTCGCCAATCGTGATAATAAGGCACCCGACTTCTGGCGATTGGTGCTGCCACTTCATCTATTATTTTGGTTTCTGTAGTTCCCACTGCTGTCAGTGAGCCCAGGTCTAAAGGCATCTCCCATCACCAACACAGATAGATGGAGGGGAACTGCCTCCGTGCCTCTCGGTGTTCCCGGCCCCCACCCCGCCACCAGGCAGCACACCTCTTACTGCACTGATGCTCGTGCCCCCTCAGGGACTTCCTGGGAGCTGTTGTCTGGTAGGTTTTCTGTCTTATATCCTGTATAAGATAGGCCTGGCTTCTCCAAAGTCTCTCTTGGATTCCCCATGAATTTGACAAAGCCTCTCAACTCTGGCTAAAGGAAACTTGAATAGTCCTTGGCCCCAAGCTCCTGGCTTTGGAGTGGGACCAGCTCCCACTCCACTCTACTCCCAGTAAGTCCCGTTGATTTTGGCTGAGCATCCACTTGGGGCTTCCCTGGTAGCTCAGCTGGTAAAGAATCCACCTGCAATGTAGGAGACCCTGGTTCGATTCCTGGGTCAGGAAGATCCCCTGGAAGAGGGCATGGCAACCCACTCCAGTATTCTTGCCTGGAGAATCTCATGGACAGAGGAGAATGGTGGGCTACAGTTCATAGAGTTGCAGAGTTGGACATGCTGAGCGACTAACACACATGGCCTTGTATAAGTGTTGAGACTTTGTTTTTTAATCACTACTTGGAAACTGTTCTTTTTCAGAAATCATTCTCATCCAGCCTCGAGAAGTTTCCACCTACACACGTGCTTTCAGGAACGCTCCTCCTCAGAGCAGACATGAGAAATCGCTACAAAGGAACAATCATATAAGGAATGTGGAAAACCCTATAACACAGACATTTGCAGAACTGAGCAGAAGGTGAAGAGCCTCTGAGTGCAATTACCACGGGAGAGCCTTGGATGCCTAACAGCCATGAGGATTTATCCTGAGAGAATGCCCCACTGAATGTCACAGGATTGGCAAGCCTCCCATTTCCCCACATTCCATAAGCTGTGAACACTCACTGCAGAGAAACTTGTGAGCATAAAGAATGAGGGGATACATTTGCTGACATCTCTCACATTAGGAAAAATACAAGATTTCTGGATGCAAAATCAGGGAGTGGATTAATTTTGGAAAATCTTGCAGTGATTCCTGGCTTTGTTGACTTGTAAGAAGCCACACAAGAGGAGGACCCCAAGAAGGCCCTCAATATGAGATTGTTTCAGCTCTTCTCTGAGAGGCCAGCAAATAATTTAAACTCAGAACAAAAAGTGTAAATGTTGCGTGTGGGATTACCTGCATCAGGGTCTCATCCTTAGGCTGGGGCACTAGGTCACTGATGTTTGATCTTTCTATTAATAGTTAAGTGTAAACATTTATGTCTGTGTCTATACCCTAAAATGGGCTTTTCCAGTGGCCCAGCAGTTAGGAATCCACCTGCCAATGCAGGAGTCCCAAGAGATGTGAGTTTGATCCCTGGGTCAGGAGGATCCCTTGGAGGAAGAAACGGCAAACCACTCTGGTATTCTTACCTGGAAAATCCCATCGACAGAAGAGCATATGGGCTACAGTCCATGGGACTGTAAAGAATCAGACACAACTGAGCGATTGAGCACATATACTCAAAACTAAACCTTCAATTATGTTTCATTAAAGAAAAGAAGAAGAAGAAGAAATCTAGGACATCCTGGCAGTCCAGTGCTTAAAACTTCACCTTCCAGTGCAAGGGGTGCTGGTTCAATCCCTGGTCAGCCAGCTAAAAATCCCACATGTCTGTTGGCCTAAAAAGCAACACATAGAACAGAAGCAATATTGTAACAAATTCAATAAGGACTTTTTAAAAAGTTCACATTAAGAAAGCAATCTTTAAAAAAAAAAGGGTTTCTGGATTGGGAGCTCGTGTTCACCTGTGGCTGATTCATGTCAATATACGGCAAAACCAATACAGTATTGTCACGTAGAATAAAGTAAAAATAAAATTTAAAAAAATGAAAAATAAAAAAATTTTTAAAAAGTCTGATTTTCGGTCAAAGACTCAGAGGGATGCCTACACAGATTTCTGTACCTCATTACTGGGTAGCTCCTCCCTCTCAGGTACCCTGACTCACAAGCTCTCGTTATTTTGCAGTGGCTTCTTGACTCTGCCAGTAGCAGGCTCTGCTGGAGTCTGCCCTCCATGGCCCTTGGTCCTGGGGGCCCAGGTGATGACAGGGCTGCCTTGCCGGCTGCCCCTTCCTCAGGGCTGCATTCCTACGTTCTGTGCTGTCCAGTCCGACAGCTATGCTCTGTATTTTCTCCAAGTCTCTAGCTGTCTACTGCAGGAGAGCTGTTCTGACCACTTCCTTCCTGTGGCCAGAAGCAGCAGTCAGGAGGTTTTCTATCACACGTTCTAATGCTGCTACTGGGAATAGGGTTGTTGCTGCCTTTTAAACACTAATTGTCTTGCAATTCTGCCAAACTCTCCTATTAACTTCCGTGGCTTATCTGAACCTTCTCTTAAGAATTTTTTTTAATAAACTATTATATTCAAATGAAGATAGTGCTTTGTCTTCCTTTCCAAACCCTATACTTCTTATTTCTTTTTATTTTCTTATTTCTTTAGCTAGGCGCCAGACTACATTTTTGAATGGTTGTGATGACAAAGCATACTCTTCCTTTGTTCTGAGCTTTAGTGTTGATGCTTCTAGAGACCATCCTAATGGTTAGTTAGGATTAATCCTAATCCAACTACATTAGAATTAGTGGAGCTCTGTAGACTTTTAAAGTTTCTTCTTGTTCCCAGTTCCATGAGAGTTTTAGAATCACAAGAGTGTGTTATTTTATGATTGTCCTATGTACTTCTTTTGGGATTTTCTTTGCTTTCTTTTAACATGAATGTACTTCAGTAATACGTTTTCCTCTTTTGAAATATATATTCCTGGGCTAAGTCTGCATTATGTTTTTTAATACAGTGTACAGTCTGGTTTGCCAAATTTTTGTTTAAAATGATCATACCTTTATAAATGAGAGTGGTCCATCTTTTCTTTTCTTTCTACTCCCTGGTCCAGCTGGTGTAAAGGATTCCTGTTAATTTTTCAAGTGGATTTGTAGGATTTCCTTGTTTTTTCACTCTCTTAAACTGTTGTTTAAAATAGGTATTTTAAAATTTATTTATTTATTCTAATTGGAGACTAATTACTTTACAACATTATAGTGGTTTTTGCCATACATTGACATGAATCAGCCATGGATGTATATGTGTTCCCCATCCTGAACCCCCCTCCCACCTCCCTCCCCATCCCATCCCTCAGGATCATCCCAGTGCACTGGCCCTAAGACACCAGTCTCATGCATCAAAACTGGACAGGCGATTTATTTAACATATGGTAATATACATATATATATTAAAAAGCAGAGATATTACTTTGCCAACAAAGGTCCATCTAGCCAAGTCTATGGTTTTTCCAGTGGTCATGTATGTATGTGAGAGTTGGACTATGAAGAAAGCTGAGCGTCGAAGACTTGATGCTTTTGAACTGTGGTGTTGGAGAGGACTCGTGAGGGTCCCTTGGACTGCAAGGAGATCCAACCAGTCCATCCTAAAGGAGATCAGTCCTGGATGTTCATTGGAAAGACTGATACTGAGGCTGAAACTCCAGTACTTTGGCCACCTGATGTGAAGAGATGACTCATTGGAAAAGACCTTGATGGGGGCAGGGAGGAGAGGGGGATGCCAGAGGGTGAGATGGCTGGATGACATTACCGACTCGATGGATATCACTTTGAGTGAACTCCGGGAGTTGGTGATGGACAGGGAGGCCTGGTGTGTTGTGATTTGTGGGGTCGCAAAGAGTTGGATATGACTGAGTGACTGAACTGAACTGAATATACATGTTTCAATGCTGTTATCTCAAATCATCCCACCCAGAGCCTTCTCCCACAGAGTGTGTCTCTTTTGCTGTTTTGCATATAGAGACATCATTACCATCTTTCTAAATTCCATATATAGGCATTAATATACTGTATTGGTGTTTTTCTTTCTGACTTACTTCACTCTGTATAACAGGCTCCAGTTTCATCCACCTCATTAGAACTGATTCAAATGCATTCTTTTTAATAGCTGAGAGGAACCAGAGATCAAATTGCCAACATCTGCTGGATCATGGAAAAAGCAAGAGAGTTCCAGAAAAACATCTATTTCTGCTTTATGGACTATGCCAAAGCCTTTGACTGTGTGGATCACAATAAACTGTGGAAAATTCTGAAAGAGATGGGAATACCAGACCACCTGCCTCTTGAGAAATCTGTATGCAGGTCAGGAAGTAACAGTTAGAACTGGACATGGAAAAACAGACTGGTTCCAAATAGGGAAAGGAGTACATCAAGGCTGCATATTGTCACTCTGCTTATTTAACCTATATGCAGAGTACATCATGAGAAACACTGGGCTGGAAGAAGCACAAGCTGGAATCAAGATTGCCAGGAGAAATATCAATAACCTCAGATATGCAGATGACACCACCCTTATTAGAGTTCCAGAAAAACATCTATTTCTGCTTTATTGACTATGCCAAGGCCTTTGACTGTGTGGATCACAATAAACTGTGGAAAATTCTGAAAGAGATGGGAATACCATACCACCTGACCTGCCTCTTGAGAAATTTGTATGCAGGCCAGGAAGCAACAGTTAGAACTGGACATGGAACAACAGACTGGTTCCAAATAGCAAAAGGAGTACGTCAAGGCTGTATATTGTCACTCTGCTTGTTTAAGTTATATGCAGAGTACGTCATGAGAAACATTGGACTGGAATCAAGATTGCCGGGAGAAATATCAATCACCTCAAATATGCAGATAACACCACCCTTATGGCAGAAAGTGATGCGCAACTAAAAAGCCTCTTGGTGAAAGTAAAAGAGGAGAGCAAAAAAGTTGGCTTAAAGCTCAACATTCAGAAAACAAAGATCATGGCATCAGGTCCCATCACTTCATGGGAAATAGATGGAGAAACAGTGGAAACAGTGTCAGACTTTATTTGGGGGGGGGCTCCAAAATCACTGTAGATGATGATTGCAGCCATGAAATTAAAAGACACTTTACTTCTTGGAAGAAAAGTTATGACCAACCTAGAGAGCATATTCAAAAGCAGAGACATTATTCTGCCGACTAAGGTCCGTCTAGTCAAAGCTATGGTTTTTCCAGTAGTCATGTATGGATGTGAGAGTTGGACTGTGAAAAAGGCTGAGAGCCAAAGAATTTCTGCTTTTGAACTGTGGTGTTGGAGAAGACTCTTGAGAATCCCTTGGACTGAAAGGAGACCCAACCAGTTCATTCTGAAGGAGATCAGCCCTGGGATTTCTTTGGAAGGAATGATGCTAAAGCTGAAACTTCAGTACTTTGTCCACCTCATGGGAAGAGTTGACTCATTGGTAAAGACTTTGATACTGGGAAGGATTGGGTGCAGGAGAAGAAAGGGACAACAGAGGATGAGATGGCTGGATGGCATCACTGACTCGATGGACGAGAGTCTGAGTAAACTCCAAGAGTTGGTGATGGACAGAGAGGCCTGTCGTGCTGTAATTCATGGAACTGCAAAGAGTCGGACATGACTGAGTGACTGAAATGAACTGAATTGATTAAATTTATTATATAGATCTAGTTCACATATATAAATATTGGCATAGTAAGAAGGGCAAGAGCATTAGCTCTGAAAAAGAATTTCTGGGCTGGACTACCACTCATCTCTTTATCCTAACAGCCTAACAGGATCAAGCTACATAACTTTACCCTGTCTCAGTTTCCTGACCTAAAGAAGTGACAGTAATATTAATGCAAAGTCATAAACTGATGAAGATTAAAGTAATGAATGAATGTACAAGTCCCAGTAGAAAACTGTGTCTAGCACCAATAGATGCCTACTGTTCTTAGTAATGGACATAGTCACAGCAAGAGCAAGCAGTACTTGGAAAGACAACCAGTATCATGTCTAGCACCCACTAGCTCATGGTTTCAAATCCAGTGGCCATTTCTTTATCATCCTTGTTGTGGTACGGTTTTATCTTATTGTCCATGTCATTCCATTTTCTCTCTTCTTTCATTGACTTCTTCGTTTTCTTTGTTGGCTCTCTCCTGAAGTTCTAAATGTTGGGATGCCCCAGGCTTCAGAACCAGACCTCTATCTCATTTTGTTCATATTTTCTCTTGCTCTTCAATCAAAAATAGAAAAACAACCGTCACTCATTATTACACTAACCAGACTGCTTTCTCAGCAAATATTTATCACCATTTTATATTATCTTGTTCACACACACACAGATATTTTTAACCCCTGTTTTAGTATTATCAGTTTCTCCTTACTAGAACACAAGTTTCATGAGAACAGGTAACTTCAGGGGTTTGCTCATCTATGCATCTGAGCAAAGGCTTACATATAGGAGGCGTTGAACTAAAATTCATTGAATATATTACACAAGAAATAACATACCATAGTATGATGATATATGCATACATATAACAAGACTCATACAAAAACACAGTACTCACAATAATAACAGTAATAGCAAACACATGTGCTATGCTGTGTTTAGTCCCTCAGTCATATCTGACTCCTTATGACACCAGGGACTGTAGCCTGCCAGGCTCCTCTGTCCAGGGGGATTCTCCAGGCAAGAATACTGGAGTGGGTTGCCAGGCCCTCCACATGCATAATGTTTGCTGTGTATTCTACTTAATTCTTTCATTCAATCATCACACCAGTCTTCTAAAGTAGGAACTCTAATACTCATTTTACAAACTACAATAGTAAGGCAGAATTTAAATGATTTGTCTAAGGTTACACAATTATTATATGAAAATGGAAATCCTAGTACAAAAAAAAAATATATATATATAGCACAGTTGTGTTTATGTCCAAGTGGCAGTGTGTGTGTTTCTTAAAAAAAAAAAAGTATATGTGTTTCTTTGTTTTCTCAAAAAAGCACATATAATTTTTAATAATAATTTTACATAGTAATTTGGGGAAAAAGCATAAAATTCTGTCTTCACAAAATTCCCCCAGAAAGAAGAGCCTTTGGAATCCATGGGTTTCCATTTATTTTTAAAATGAGAAGACTGAATCAGGAGGATTTGTGAAATGAAAATGTCACCAATGCATCATAGAGTTTGGCAATATCTGCAAAAAAGAGATAAAAATTCAAAAGTATGTGTGAGTAATGTATTGGCCAGATAAGATTTGGGGAAAAGTTATAAAGAAACAGAGAACTGCAGGTGGAAACATAACGTGTATAATGGAAATTTGAAAATGGGGTTTAGAAGACTGTGCCTTTGGGGACCGTGGCCAGGTTGGTTTCTGTGACTACCTTAATCAAAGCTAAACCAAGTCCTGCCCATTTTCTCAGCTTCTGCCCCCCAAAAATGCTGTGACTACCTTAATCAAAGCTAAACCAAGTCCTGCCCATTTTCTCAGCGTCTGCCCCCCAAAAATGCTGTAGCCTGTCTTCCTGAATGGGGGTATATTAGTCTTATTTAAACTCACACAGAGTTAATAAATACTTGAAAATACCCATCAGTAACTGGAACAGAGGAAGAAACAAGGGCAAGCTGCAGTGTACAAGGTATTTCCCCTCAAGCCTACTTCCTTACTGCACTTCAGTTCAGTCGCTCAGTCATGTCTGAGTTTTTGGGACCCCATGAACCACAGCACACCAGGCCTCCCTATCCATCACCAACTCCCAGAGTCTACTCAAACTCATGCCCATTGAGTCCATGATGCCATCCAGCCATCTCATCCTCTGTTGTCCCCTTCTCCTCCTGCCCCCAATTCCTCCCAGCATCAGAGTCTTTTCCAGTGAGTCAGCTCTTCGCACAAGGTGGCCAAAGTATTGGAGTTTCAGTTTTAGCATCAGTCCTTCCAAAGAACACCCAGGACTGATCTCCTTTATAATGGACTGGTTGGATCTCCTTGCAGTCCAAGGGACTCTCAAGAGTCTTCTCCAACACCACAGTTCAAAAGGATCAGTTCTTCGGCGCTCAGCTTCATTTAGTTAATCCAAATAAAATTATTTGAGAGTATTTGTGGTTCAGCTGGTAAAGAATCCACCTGCCATGCGGGAGACTTGGGTTCGATCCCTGAGTCCTCTAGATCCTGGATTTCCAGGGGTCAAAGATCCCCTGGAGAAGATAAAGGTTACCCACTCCAGTCTTCTGGCCTGGAGAATTCCATGGGCTGTATATTTCATGGGATCACAAAGAGTCAGACACGACTGAGCGACTTTCACTGTGGCAGATGAACTTTGAGGCTCCAGGAAATGTATTACCAAGGTAAGGCATGAGGTACCAACACTCCCTTCAAACATAGTAACAAAAAGTAAATTTAAGATTATTATTTTTAAACATCTCATCTTTTTCTAACTCTAGATTAACTATGAATTATATTTAAGGTGCTGGTGGATCAGGTTTCAAAGTAATTGAGCTATATAGTTCTCTCTCTGGGTGGCTAGCCATTAATCTAAGGTCAAATTTACACGCAAAAGAGGACCTTGGAAATGACTCAGTCTAACCCCTTCAGGAAACTGATCAGGAAGCTAAAGCAGGCATGTGCGCTCAGTCGCCTCTGACCCATGGACTGTAGCCCACCATGGAGATTCCTCTCTCCATGGAACTTTATAGGCAAGAGTACTGCAGTCAGTTGCCATTTCTGACTTGAGGGGATTTTCTGGACTCAGGGATTGAACCCACATCTCTTCTTGCATCTCCTACAATGGCAAACATATTCTTTACGACTGAGCCACCTGAGAAGCCCTAGGAAATTGAAGAGAAAATGGTAAACAGCTTGCCTCAAAACACAAAGTTGCTTCTTTGGGTTTCCAAGACTAGGTAGTTCTCTTTCTAGCCTGCAATATTCTATTTTCATTGACAGACTTTTTTTCTCTAGCTCTTTTCTTTCAAAATTAGCAAGAATAAGATAGCATATTTTAAATACAACCTAGGAATAAAAAAGCCTTTGTGGATAGGTGAAGTAGATGCTGAACTATTAACTCAGATCTGAGATTATTAGGCAGGCCTTGGGTAAAACTGTGAGGGCTTTTTCTGAGATCCCAGGAATCCCTTTCAACTTTCCTCAAGCTAATATTATTCTACACTCTCAGAGAACTGCCTAACACCCTCTACATGACTCTTAGAAACTGTGCTCAAGAGAAGATCTGCTACTAGTTCAGGTTTGTTCATGTGCTGACCTCACAGGTGATGCATTGGAAAAGAATCCTCCTGCCAAATCAGGAGACATAAGAGACATGGATTTGATCCTTGCATCAGGAAGACCCCCTGGAGGAGGAAATGGCAACCCACTCCAGTATTCTTGCCTAGAGAATCTCATGGACAGAGGAGCCTGGCAGACAAAGATCCCTTTGGGGCCACAAAGAGCTGGACACAACTGAGCAAATGAGCACACAAACAGCACAATGGCACCCATGCCTCCCTCCCTGGAAAAGCTCTTCCCCTGTCTGTATGCCTCCCGCCCTTTAATACTCCCACCAGCCTCCGTCCCGAGTGTCCTCAGTTATCATCACACTATCTCATTGAGTTCGGAGCTACATCCACTTGGGTTTATAGCTCAGTTTAAGTCTTAGTTAACTATGCGAGCTTGAACAATAATTTAACTTCTCTTTCATTCAATTTACCCATCGGAATAACTGTAATAGGACCTACCTGACAGAATTGTGATAATTAAGCGAGTTACTATTTGTAAAACACAAAATGTTAACTCCTATTACTCAATTTTCTTTTCTTTGGTGTATTTTTGTGATATGTTACTATCTTGATAGTATAGTTATTTCTTTACTTGTTTGTTTGTCTTTCAGTTCAGTTCCGTTTAGTTGCTCAGTCCTGTCCTAGTCTTTGCGACCCTATAGACTGCAGCATGCCAGTCTTCCCTGTCCATCAACTCTCACAGCTTACTCAAACTCATGTCCATTGATTCAGTTACTGTGGTGGTGATAAAATTCTAGGAGAGCAGGAAATCTGAGTTTCTTTTTTTATTTTCTACCCCAAGTGTTCAGAAAGTTTCTTGGCAAAGAAAAGGACCTTAATAAATACTTGTTAAGCAGTCTAGTGATTTCCATTTCAGGGCACTTAAATATCTTCTCGGGCCCCTTCAGTTTCAGTCTTATATCTAACCTCTGAATCAAGTTCTGTTCTGATTGGAGCTGTTTCAAGCTTCAGTAACGAGCGTAGGGAAGGCGACTGTAGGCCTATGGGGATAGGTGAGCCCAAATATGTGTCTGCATGAGTCACCTGTGAACCCTGAGAAGTGTCCCTTCTCCAAACAATGTCCCCAGCTAAATCACAACAGTTCCTGAAATTCTGTTCTTTTCTTCACTTCAAGTCTACCTTTTACTAAAGATCTGTCTGAGGAATTCGTGTTTACATACAGGTGAAATCTAACCTGGAATATTGACTAACTTAATATTTTCCCATTGTAAACCTGCCTGTGGCAAGAAAAGTAAAATTGTATTTATATTCTTCTAAATTTTCTGACTAGTGCTCATGGAAGTACCCAGAAAATAATCTTGACAAAAAGAGAGAAATGAAAAATGGAGGTGACTCAGTTTACCAATTTTAGCTACCAAAACTTCACGTTTTACGAATTTCCTCAAATTTCAATTTTTTTCTCATTTCTTGTGTCTGAGAAAATGCATGTAAAGTAGAATTTCAAATAATGAAAATATATATAGAAAATCATGCTTTAGGGGAAAAAGTCAAAAATTAAAGTAAATCAGATACTTTCCCAGTTTAAGTCACAATTAATCTAAAGCTTATGAGATTAGCAATAATATCTGAAGGAAATATAGAAAATCAGGGCAAACACCAGAGCTCAGGAAATGAATAGAGCTGATTTTGGAAGTAAAAACTTTTGATGACATAGATACCTAGCAGCCTCTGGGCCAAGGGGCTATCTTCAACAGGTATCCAATAAATAGTACGTGTTGAAAAATGGCTTTATAGAGTAGAGGCAATGGACAGTTTCTAACTTCTACTTTGTCATCTTTTTATTACTATCATTAATTATTATTGTTGTTTTATTTTATTTCCTATGGCTATCAAGCATAATTGCAAACAGTAGGGGCAAAAAAATAAACACTGAATCTTTTCAGCAAGAAACCAGTAAACAAACCAGTCAATCTTAAGGGAAATCAATACTGAATACTCATTGGAAAGACTGATGCTGAAGTTGAAGCTCCGGTATTTTGGTCATCTGATGCGAACAGCTGACTCATTCAAAAATTTAGAAAAGTCCCTGATGCTGGAAAAGATTGCAGGCAGAAGAAGAGGGTATCAAAGGATGATATGGCTGGATGGCATTAGCAATGCAATGGGCATGAACTTGGGCAAACTTCCGGGAGATGGTGAGAGACAGGGAGACCTGGCATGCTGCAGTTCAAGGGGTTGCAAAGAGTTGAACATGACTTCTTTGGATGAGTCATTCCAATCAACTGTGTTTTGTTCTCCAATAATTAAATGAGATAGAAATTACCTTGTCTACACAAACAAAATAAAACCATATCAAAATTATAGGAATGCTATTATAAACAACATTAAATAAAATCACATAATATACATTAGATCCATAAAATTAATTTTCCAAAGGATTTATTTTATAAATGAAAGATGTGAAACCAGCAAATTTTGAGATTTGTTCAAATTTCATCAATGATAAGTGCATCATTAGAATCTAATATTCTGGCGCAGTCATTATGGAAACAGCATGGAGTTTCCTCAAAAATTGAAATTAGAACTATCAAATGACCCAGAAATTCCACTTCTGAGTATTTATCTAAAATAAATAAAATCAATATCCAGAAGAGATATCTGCACTTTCACATTCATTGAAGCATTGTTCACAATAACCAAGTGTTTGAGGGATGAATGGATAAAAAAATATAATTTGCAAAAAAAAAAAATCATGCCATTTGCAACTGCATGGATGAACCTAGAAGACATTGCACTAAGTAAAATAAACCAGACACAAAGAAATAGATACCGTATATTGTTTCACTTACACAGGGAATCTAAAAGCCTCAGACTCATAGAATCAGAAGGTAGAATGGTGATTGCCAGGAGCCAGGGCTGGGGACGGGGGAGAGATGAGGAGATATTGGTCAAAGGGCACAAGCTTTCAGTTACTGATATAAGATGAATAAATTCTAGGGATCTAATGAACAGCATGGTGGCTATAGTTAAACACTTGAAATTTTCTAAGAATGGATCTTAAGTGTTCTTACCATGTAAATACAAAATAACTATGTGAGGTAATGGATGTGTTAATTACCTTTACTGTGGTAATCATTTCACAGTGTGTGTATATGTATATTAAATCATTACATTATATATCTTAAAAACCATGTTGTACTGCCTAAATATACAATTTTTATTTCTCAATTGTATATCAATAAAGTTGGAAAATAATTAAAATAACTAATAAAAAGAATATAATATTCTAAGTCCTAGTTGGTATTCTTTTCCCCAGAGGGAAGACCTACATGGACAGAATCTGAAGTAAATGTGACCAAACTTCTAGCTCTTTATATTAGAAATAGTATTTTGTGCTCAGGTGTGTTCCTAGGTTCATTCATCTGGAATATCATGAATTGAATAGCTTACTGCAAAATGTATATAACCTGTATGAAGGAGAAGTACATTTTGTGAAATTCTTACTCCTTGAATTCCTACTTAGTGATATAGCATCATGGATTTTAAAATCCTTTCTGCCCTATTAAAGGCAATATTCAGAAGGAAAACAAAAGTCACAAAAATATCAAAATACACCTTGAAAATATCCAATTTTAGTAAATCTTAAAACACTATGTAAATATTACCTATATAATCTTTTGATTTCCAACCAGTACATTGTTTTTTTAAAATGTGTTTTATTCTAACAAAAATTCCTAGGACTTCCCTAGTGGTCCAGTGGCTGAGACTCCATGCTCCCAATGCAGGGGGCCAGGGTTCAATCTGTGGTAGGAGACTTCGATCCCACATGTCACAGCTAAAAAAAAATCATACTGCATGATACTGCAGTGAAGTATCTGCACATACTGCAATGAAGATCCTGAGTGCCAAAACTGGGACCTGGCACAGCCAAATAAATAAATATTAGAAAGAAAAAAAGAATTTCTATTTCCTTGTGATTTGGTGTTGGCACCAGAGAAGCAGGCAAGATGGCCTCAAAGACCCAGGAGTCAGAACAACAGAGGGTGCTCTCCCTTTCTCTGGGAGGGGTAGTGCTTCAAGGTCACCTCCCCAGGGGGTGGCATTCCATTCTCTGGTGGTGGTCAGGGAGGGGGCATGGTGGTGGGTGGGCGGTGGCTGCTAGACAAATCTCCCCTTAAGAACCAGATGCATCCCCCACAACTCCTGTCCAGCTGTTTTGCCTCCTCTAAAAGCTTGGCACCCAAGCCTTCTCGGTTTGTGCCACACACCCTGGTGGTTCTTTCTTTTGCTCCACACAAGATATCACTAGGAGAACGGGTGCCCTCGCTGGAGAGGAAAGCGCCAGGTGTCCAGGGGCATCAGCGGCCCCCAGTGTGGTGCTCTGTGAGGTGATGAGAGACTAGGAACCATGTGTCTTCCTTTTTGTGCATTTTTTTGTTTGTTTGTTTGTTTGTTTTGTTTTTTTGTCTTTCTGGATTTTCTTTGCAATGTGACACTGTGAAAGGTGTTCCAAGTTCTATGTTTAATTGTCTTCTTCTGGAAATCTTTGTATTTTTACTGTCTTCAAATCTGTTGGTATAAAGTTGCATGCAGCAGTCTCATGGTTTCTAAATAAATCCACTCCATTATACCATCATTCTAGCCCCATTTTTATTCCTTGCTTGTTTTTGTATCTCTTTTTTCCTTTTAAATGTCAGTGTTATTTTACTGACTTTTTAATCAATTGGCTTTTGAGTCTGTTCTTTTTATTGTTTTTCATCTTATTAATAT
>SJYC01026248.1:27-20914 GCA_006408675.1 Madoqua kirkii
ATAATTTATACCCCAAATACCAATTTAGCTATATCCTTCAAGTTTTGCAATATATAGTTTTTTCATACTATTCAGTTTTAGATCCTCTATAATTTTCATTGTGAATATATCCATAATCCATGAGTTATTAATAAATGTATGCTCAAGCGTCCCCATTTCTGGGGAGGAAAAAGTGTTATCTACAAAGTTCTTTTATTGTTAATTTTCAGTTTTA
This sequence comes from Madoqua kirkii, assembly GCA_006408675.1. Taxonomy (NCBI): domain Eukaryota; kingdom Metazoa; phylum Chordata; class Mammalia; order Artiodactyla; family Bovidae; genus Madoqua; species Madoqua kirkii. The sequence continues at coordinate 242 of SJYC01026248.1, forward strand.
TTGCTTTATGCTTAGTGAGCATGATTTGCATTTTATTGATTCTCTGAAATTTATTATAAATTTCTTTTCCATTTAATGCTTAATCAAGTCTATAAAATCTTCATTGTGTTCTTGAAAATAATATCTATTGTATGTTTGGAGTCATGGAAGATTTTATATAAATTCTGCTCATTTTAATTTTATTGGTTGTAATTTTTATCTTGCATGCTGAAGGCCAGTTTCTAATACAGAAGTGTTGAAATCTCTCTCAAGGTTTAAAGTTCAGTATATTTTGAGGCGGCATGGTTAAGGCATACAAATACGTGATTCTTCTGATTGGGTTGTTCCTATTAGCAATATAGAATAATATATTGGAGAAGGAAATGGCAACCCACTCCAGTGTTCTTGCCTGGAGAATCCCGGGGATGGCGGAGCCCAGTGGGCTGCCGTTTGTGGGGTTGCACAGAGTTGGACACGACTGAAGCGACTTAGCAGCAGCAGTGTCCTTCTTTACCCCCCTAATATTTGTCTACTTTACTTTTTGTGAATAGCGTATATTTGCTGACTTTTTATTGATTGGCTGTGCTGGGTCTTCATGCTGCACGGGCTCGTCTCTAGTTGCGGCAAGCGGGGGCCACTCTCCGGTTGCGGTGGGCAGGCTTCTCACTACGCTGACTCCTCTTGCTGTGGAGCACAGGCTCTGGGACACGTGGGACTCAGCAGCTGCAGCGCGTGGGCTCCGGAGCACAGGCTCAATAGTTGCGATGCGTGGACTTAGTTGCTCCGCAACCTGTGGGATATTCCCTGACAGGGATCGAACCTATGTCTCCTGCATCGGCAGGCAGATTCTTTACCTCTGAGCCACTAAGGAAGTCCTGCCTTTTGCTTTAAACTCTCTTTCGTCTAATAGCAATATTGCTGGCCTTTTATTGCAACATTTGTAAGGCACATCTCCTGTCTTTTTATTTAAACATTTCTGTGCAGTTTTATGTCTCCTTGTGTTTCTTTAAAGTAGTATTAGCTACCATTTAAACTGCTTTTACCTGCCAATCCCTATCTTTTAACTGACAAGTCTAATCCATTTATGTTTACTGAGATTTATGATACGTTTGGACTAATTTCTCCCATCTTATGTTGATTTTCTACTTATCTTCTTTCCTCTTTTCATTTTTGTCTTCTTTTTATTGAATTAGTGAAATTTTATATAGTCACATTTCTCTTCTTTTCCCCTTCTATTGATGAGTCATATGTTATATTTTTATTAACCTAGTGACTGCCAATAAAGTTTTCACTTAACCATAAGTTTTTTTTTCCTAGAAAATTTTACACTAATTCACTGTATCCTATTTCAAATTATGGCAAGAACTTTGTCATACTTATGCCCCTGAAAAATCCTACAGTTTCATTATTATCCTTAACATTTCTTATTTTATCCTCCTTTAAAACACAGACAAATTACTTTCATAGTCAATAATAGGCTATACTTGCTGCTATATTTATATTAATTTCTGGGCTCATCTTTCCTGTAAGTATGCCATTGTACCTCCTGCGCCCAAACTTTCCTTGCTGAATGTACCAATGCTCTTAGTGAAATGTGACAGAAAATGCCTTTAACTTATTAAATAAAATGAATTTACTTAAAAGATATTAGGATATATAGAATGGATAAACAGTAAGTTCCTACTGCATAGTTCAGGGAACTATATCCAATATCCTGTGATAAACTACAATGGAAAAGTATATGAAAAAAGAGTATATGTATATATATATATATATATATATATATACATACACATATATTATAGCTGACTCATTTTGCTGTACAGTGGAAATTAACACAAATGAACACATTGTAAATCAACTATACTTCAAGTACTGAAAGATATACACAGTCATGTGTAAAATAGTGGGAAGTTGCTAGATAACACAAGGAGCTCAGCCTGGCTCTCTGTGATGACCTAGAGGGGTAGCATGTAGGGAGGAGAGGGAAGCTCAAGAGAGAAGATACATATATATATATATATATATATATTTAATTGTGACTAGTTCATGTTGTTGGTGTCATGTTGTTGGTGTCATGCAGACACCAATACAAAACTGTAAAGCAATTTCCCACCAGTTATAAAATGAAGTTGAAAACTAAATCAACTATATTTGAGTAAAATTAAAAATACATTAGGAAGGAGGAGGAGGCCACAAGGAGGCCAAGTTTCCAGGAATCACAGACAAAACCATCCTAAGAACTGATCAGATGGGAAAACTGCCTTGCTGCCCCCAGAGATGCTGAATAGGGCAGTTTCCGCAGCAGCCAGGTGTGCGAGGACCCAGAGCTGGCTGCAGCTGATGCCTCTCAGACCGTCCCCCTGAAGATGTCACCTTGGGAGCCCACCCCCAAGACGTACTTCCCTGCTACAGGATGGGGTATGTACATAATTTTGCAGAATTCTTATGGACAGGAGATTTGTATCTTCTCCATCTACTTATTAATTCAGTCATTTATATCAGCATGGATTCATGGGTATTTATCGTCTACTTTGTATTATAATTCAAAGCTACTTAGACCTGGGTTCAATCTCTGGGTTCGGGAGATCCCGGGGAGAAGGGAAAGGCTACCCACTCCAGGATCTGGCCTAGAGAATTCCATGGAGAAGTCCATGGGGTCACGAAGAATTGGACACGACTGGATGGCTTTCACCTTATTTTCTTGTTTGAATTGCTCCAGCTTGGGCTATAAGGAGATCTTTCACTTGGTTCTTGTACTTCTTTGACACAAATTTATTTATAATTTTGGTGCTTCCTTACCCTCTGGCTCTGCAAAATCCTCACGTTCATCCTGGTATTTCCTGCTGCAGGCTTGGAGTCGCATTTCCAAGGAGCCTTGGTTCATGGTTTGGAGAATGGTAGACGCCTGACATTCTGCAGTCCATGGAGTCCCAAAGAGTCGGACATGACTGAGGGAATGAAAAACAATGACAACACTTAGAACCTAAGATATGGAGGTGACATGAACTGTTCCAACACCTTTTAGAACCTGTCTTGGGACTGAAAGTGAATGACAATAATGATTTCTAATCATAACTCCGTGTTTAGTTTTAGGACTTAAAGACAGATGCTTCTCTCTTCTTCAGTAGCAGCATTAAACAGCAAGGTAACACCATTGGGAGGCACAGGATTTTCTACCAGGACACAGTAGCTATTCTGTGTTCCTTATGTAGCAACCATGTAACATGTACCTTTGTGAGAAAGATATTCACAGTTTTGGGTGAGAATTGCTTGAGAAAAACAATTAATGGTCACAGCTTAGCATCTTTGTTCTGATAGAAGTTAAAAAAAAAAGTTGTTTAAGGTCAGTGATGGGCTCCCCTGATAGCTCAGTTGGTAAAGAATCCACCTACAGTGCAGGAAACCTGGGTTCTATTCCTGGGCTGGGAATATCTGCTGGAGAAGGAATGGCTACCCACTGTAGTATTCTTGGGCTTCCCTTGTGGCTCAGTTGGTAAAGAATCCGCCTGTAATGTGGCAGACCTGAGTTCAATCCCTGGGTTGGGAAGATCCCCTGGAGAAAGGAAACACTACCCACTCCAGTATTCTGGCCTGGAGAATTCCAAAGACTGTATAATCCATGGGGTCGCAAAGAGTCGGACACGACTGAATGAATTGACTTCATTTCAAGGTTAGTGATACTGGAGCAGACAAAGGGGAAATCTGAGTGAGGGTCTCCTATAGCACATAGAATTTAGGGGCCTTTCCTGTGCTGTCCTAGAGGAGAGAAAAGGACTGTCAGAAGATGCTGCAGGAAGAGATGGGAGTGCTGGCCACCCAGGGGGTAGACGGAGACGCAGCTGCCTCAGAGAGAGGATGGCGCAGCTCCGGGGCTGAGGGGGACATTTGGTAAAGTAAGTGGGTTCATAAAAGACGGGCATGGGGAAGCGCCATTACATAACTTATGAAGCGCCCTCCAGATGAGGCAGCTGCTCAAGCGGGCGTGCTGGGCGGGGCTGCAGGAATAGCTGTGGACGCCTCAGGTCATCTCTAAAGGTCATGGGCCAGGTCACAGATGCCCCATTTCTGGGCCCCTCAGCCTGCCTGACACCCGTGTGTTCACTTTCACTCTGGAGGAAAGGACGTGCACAGAAAGTTGGTCCCAGTGGGGAGCACGGCAGCAGAAAGGGTGAGCTGGGAGGTGTTCTGGAAGGGCGAAGGGCACGAGCTGGATGCAGGAGGTGTCCACTGAGCTCCTGGCGGAGGCTGACCTGAGAAGGATGTGCAGGTGGGATGAGGAGAAGCCTGGAGTGCTGAGTGTGGCACGAGGCGATGCAGAGCTGCCAGCTCAGGCGGCAGGTGGATGCCCATGGGACAGGGTCCACCTGCCACGGGGGCTGAGTGAACGCCATTCACAAAGCATCTCTGTCCTCAAGCAAAGGGCAGAAGCTGAGGTTCAAAGCATCTTGGGTGAAACGGATCAACTCACAACAAGAAAGTATTGGCCTGGGGAATGCCAGAATCCTGGGCTCACAGGCAAGCAACGGGACCTTAGACAGTTAATTAACCTATCTGGCCCTTGGTCTTCTCATTTGATAATGAGATCATTTTTAGGTCCTCTCCTGAGTCAATAATTCTCATTTTTGACTCCGTGATCCAATACTATGTTGGCAATTCCTCTACCAAGATGCAAGCCCTAGGCCAAGGGTCATCATCTTGAAGCAGAGGGTCTTGGTCCTGGGTCACACCAGTCTCCAGGGGGCTTACTTTTTAGAATTCCTCATGTGGCTCCAATAAACGTCCAGAATTAGGAATCACTGCCTGGAGGCAGTGGTTCTCCACCTGGAGCATGCCGTCAGAATATATCTGGAGGGCTTCTGGGACATGAGACACTGGGTCCCTCCTCAGCTTTTCTGACTCAGTAGGTCCAGAGTGAGACCTGAAAACTGACATCCTAACAATCTCCCCAGTGATGTGCTGATGGCATGTCATTTGGACAACATTAAATGGAAACACTTCTTGTTCCTAAGTAACGGAGCAGGATGGTGTTTTTGTACCTTTGTTTCTTTGTATCTTTCTTCCTTCCTTCCCTTCTTCTTCTTTTATTTTTTTTGGAACTCAATATAGGGAAACTAAAGAACGTTTTGTTAACTGTGTGTTAGATGTTATTGCTAGCACCCAAAATCCCAGTCAAGGTGATCTTGATCTGAATCTCAAGGAGTGACTTGGTAACTGAAACTCAGTTATACGTGCCCTGAAGAAAGCTGTGAAAGCAGGTGAGAATTGGGTGTAGGGAGAATACAAGGAGGCGGACCACACAGAGGTCGGCTGTGTGTGTGGTGATCACTGAACAGGATGAGGGGTGTGCCTGGAGCTCACAGAGGGATGCCCAGACTTCACATGGTCATCCCACCATTGCTTCATCATTGCTCTTGTCCAGTCACTCGGTCATGTCCGAGTCTTTGCTACTGCATGGGCTGCAGCACGCCAGGTTTCCCTTTCTTTCACTATCTCCTGGAGTTTGCTCAAAATCATGTCCATTGAGTTAGTGATACAATCCAACAGTCTCATTCTCTGTCTTCCCCTTCTCCTCCTGCCCTCAATCTTCCCCAGCATCAGGGTCTTTTCCAGTGAGTCGGCTCTTCACATTAGGTGGTCAAAGTATTGGAGCTTCAGCATCAGTCCTTCCAGTGAGTATTCAGGGTTGATTGCCTTTAGCATTTACTGATTTGATCTCTTGCAGTTCATCACTGGTGAGTGCTACTTTGTGCTGGACACTCTGCTAGGTGCTAGATTTAGGCAAGTGCTAAGATAGACTTGGTCTCTAGTGGGCAAGATGGAGGATCCAACAAGTAATTATGATAATGAGAGGTTTTGACCAAGCATTTGCAGGAAGGTGTGGGGTCACATTGTAACAAGCTGATTATCATCACTGTCAGTCCTTTAGAGAGGAGAACTGAGATGGATGAGTGGGTGGCTAGATGGAAGGATGAGTAGATGTGTGGATGAATGAATGGACAAACAGAAGGAAAGAAAAAAGGAAGGAAAAAAGGCTGATCCAAAAGTCAACAGCAGAATGTCCTTCAGTCCTGCATCCATTAAGCACATTTTTCACGTCTGCTGAGCCCCACCGTTGAGCCCCTACTGTGGAGGCTCAACTGTCCTTGGGCCTGTGCATCTTATGCTTTATCTTTTCCTTTCCATTTGGTTATAAAAATCGCCACATAAAATTCACCATGTCAGCCATTTAAAGCATACAGTTGAGTGGCATCTAATGTATTTATAATGTTTCCCAGTCATCACCACCTCCTGGCTCCAGATCACTCCATCACCCTCAGATAAGCCCCGCCCCTTTAAGCGGTCACTCTCGTCCCCCCATCTCCCAAGCTTCCCGTCAACCACAGTGTGCCTTCTGCTTCTGTGTATTTGCTTATTCTGGGCTTGTCACGCAAGTGGAATCACACCATCCGTGTTTTTGTAACTGGCTTCCTTCTCTCACCAAGCATCGTGTTTCCAAGGCTCATCTGCACTGTAGCTCATGTCAGGACCCCGTTTGTTTCCTGACTGAATATTTCACTGTGTGGGTGGACCGCATTTTGTCTGTGCATTCATCAGTGGATGGGCACTTGGGTTGTCTCTACCATTTGGCGATTGTGAACAGTGCTGCCGTGAGCGTTCACGTACAAGGTGTTGTGTGCACATGTGTTTTCTCTTCTCTTGGATATATACGTCTAAGTGGAGAGAGTGGTAATTCTATGTTTAACTTACTGAGGAAGGTTCCTATTTTTTTTTTTAATGCACTCCAGATTTAATTCTGGGAATGAAAGTCTGATGGATAAGGTCAAGGCTCTGTGCTCCATGGTGGGGGTGTGGCTGCCCCCGTTCTGCAGGCTATGGCTCTCTCCCAACCCACCTTCTGTGGGCACGTCCCTGGCTCAGCAAGACACACCTGCCATGAGCCAGCTGCTGCCCAGGCTCACAGCGGAGTAGGGGCCTTAGGAGGCTAGTTCTTGTCCAGCTGCATATATGACCCATGCTCATGTAGCATCTTTTAGCATTGTATATTTCAGTGAATGCTGCCCCGTGTTTTGAAGGGAATGAATGAGATATCAACTGACATCAGACAAGCTATTTACCAAGTGAAGTAAAAATTCCCTTCCAAAGAGTGTTCAAAGCATCTTTTGTAGGAAAGTGGTATGAGATGCTTAGGACAGAAAAAAGATTGAAAACATTTATCATGACAACTTCCAGACTTCTTTCTAGACGGAATGCAATACAGATAACGAGTTTACTGCCGTATTCAGGTGGGGGTGAGTACCGCCGATTGAATGTGATGACTCCTTTTATCTCCTCTTGGGGAGGCAGTGGGGCTGTGTCATGTCACCCCATTCCTTGGCAGAAGAGACACAGTGTTCATCTTCTCTCAAAAGCACAGAGTTTCTGGCAACATATGGGCAGCGAAACTCACTCAGGCCTCAGGCCTGCCATTTCAATTACACCCTGACTGGCTACTGGCAGAGGCCCCTGGGGTCCACGCTGCTACTGACTCCCTCCACGCTCCCGCAAGCTCCTCATCCACACAGCAGCTGCCGCTCCTCACATCGGGCGGGGCTGAGGGGCCAGGGCTTGGCTGCTGGCATCCCAGCTGCCAGAGCAGACCACGGTCTTCCGTGGAACTCTAAGTGCAGCATCTGTCACGACAGAGAAGCACATACGGCCTTCTTCTGTTTAGGGATGACTTCTGCCCAGGAGGCTTCATCAGACCTATCGCCAGGGGACCGCTGGCCCAGAGAGACAGGTGCAGAGCAGGGCATCGCAGGAGTTGTGCTGGTGGGAGCTGAGAGGGGCTCTTCTTGGCAGGGGCATGTGCCCAGGCTTGGAGGGCATGCTGACGCCAGGCTCCTTCACTGAGCCAGGTTAGTTCATAGCAGAGTCTGGTCCCAATGAGATCCACGTTGGTGCTTCTGAGCTACAGCAATGACTCAAGAGGTCTTTTATAGAGTACATAACAAAATTTTCAAATCATAGCATCAACCAAAAGCCACACTCATTTTCTTCGACATGTAGGAAGCACTTTGTTGTTGTTCAGGCACTAAGTCACATCCAGCTGTTTGCAATCCCGTGAACTGCAGCACGCCAGACCTCTCTGTCTTTCACTTTCTCCTGGAATCTGTTCAAATTCATGTCCTTTGCGTCAGTGATACCATCCAACCGTCTCATCCTCTGTCATTCCCTTCTCCTCCCACCTTCAATCTTTCCAGCATCAGGGTCTTTCCCAGTGAGTCAGCTCTACACATCAGGTGGCCAAAATATTGGTGCTTCGACTTGAGCATCAATCCTTCCAATTAATATTCAGCGTTGATTTACTACAGAGCTATACTAAAGCATGGATAACTAAGTGCAAAGATGTGTTGCATATAAATATGATTGCTGAGTATGTGTATAATAAAGTAGTGATTCTCAAATACGCTAGTGTATTGACTTACCTGGGGAACTTACTAAAACTATCTAATCACAGCTTCATCCAAATCCCTTAATCAGAATCTGTGGGGGAAGTTGAGAACAGGGTTGCCATGCACAGTTGTGAAGCTTGCACACTGCAAAAAGTCAGCTGGTGAAGAAGGCCATTAGGGGCTGAAATCCAGGACACCATTACCTTGCCCACCATTACCTTGCACTGGCTCAAGGCTGAAATCAAGCAGAAAAGGGGACATTTTTTAAGGATAACACACAAAAAGACTCTGTGTGCATTAGTTAACACCTCACATGGGGTTGTATTAAGAAAACAAAGCTGCCTGGCTAACTTTGAAGCACAACCCAGTTTGAGCACCATTTGGTCTATAAAGCAGTGTTCAGATTCACTGGGTTACTTAGAAAAAGCCCTTTTAGAGGACATCTTGAGAGATTTAAAGGATATCCTCCTGCATTGCTGAATGATGTATTTAAGGAGATCTTTTCTATTTTACTTTGCTAAGAGAGTTTCCTGTTAAATTTGATGAACAACCATGGAAAAAAACCCTAGTGAGAACAAGAGTTATTTAGTGATCATTCTATCCTTCAGTTATCAAAATGGTAACATCTTACAAATTCACATGAATTATCAGCAGTTTCACCGGCACTTCAGGCAGAAGTGAGCAAATCAAAGAAGATTGGCTGTAACTCTTCTTTTAGTGCTATCTGTCCGTGGCATGTGACCTCGGAGGTGATGTAGCTGTTTTAACGGCATCGCTTTGTAACAGAGGCAACGATCTAGTGCAGGTTGTGTGCTTTGCTCAGGGCACACAGAGAGTTGGACTTGGAACCACGTGTCCACCTGTCTTCAATGGAGATGAGCATCTCTGTGAGTCTCTTCTGAGCTGGATGCTACATCAAGTGCCAAGGCACGCTCAGATGTCCACGGCAGAGCTGGTGTCTTCAAGGAGCTCATAGCCCCAGTATATGACGCCAATCTATGTAAGGACTGCAGCATAAACACCAAGCCTGATATCACACACATCTTGTTCTAACTGAAGCCCTAGATTGTGTCATCACTTCCTCAGAAGTTCCCATGGATGAGAAAATGTTCCTACAGGACGGATGAAGTGGCCAGTCTCCTTGCTACCTGGGAGAGGCTACGAAATCCTGACACCCCTGAAAATGTCTGGCATTCTTACTGCTGTCTTTTGAGGAATCATCTTGGGAATTTGCTTATTCACTTTGAATATATGTTCTCCCTAATTATGACAGTACAAAAGTAATTTTGGTAGGCTGGGCCACCAAAAAGAATATTTCTTGAGTTTCTGAATTTCCACTGGAAGGAAAGAAGGAAGGAAAGAAAGAAGGAGGGGAAACTTCTCTTGGTGAGGTTTGGGATTCTAGAATGAGGGACTCAAGGAGAGAGCCCAGAGGCCAGCACACACCAGGCAAATTGCTCATCAGTCAGGGTGTGAACTGAACCTGGGAGGCAAAGAAAACTAAGATTCTTTCTCTTGTCTCAAGGACTTCAGTCTCGCTAACCCATCTGGTGGGAAAGACAGGCAGGGAAACCAAATTGCATCGCTGTGTGATAAATGTCTCAACAGAAGGGTGAGCGTAGGGCAGACTGGCAGATGGCATGATGGCAACAGGGGAGATGTCTGGGAACTTTCTCATACAAAGAACACCTGAGTAGGGCGTTCAAAGATGAAAGATACATTTTCCAGGTGGGCAAGGAAGCCTCCGTGCTAACTGATTTTATAGCCAACCTAGGCTGTCCTTTAAAACAGGTCTTCTCGAAAGGTAATACTCACGGGACAGAAAACTAGTTCAGATGCATGTTCTGAGCCATAGGTCTGGGGTGGGGTCCCAGCTCCTGGACCACACCTCGAGCAAGGAGCTTTTAAGTGACTGCTGTGGGTGAAGGCTGAGCAAAGCTGCCAAGCGCAACTGCTCTTGGAAGGTCAGGGCACCGAGGTGAACAGGACCAAGACGCTCTCTGTCTTCCTGGGCCTTAGAGTTTGAGGACAAAGAGAGAGAACAAAGCCTAACCCCGCGTCATTTCAGTTCGGTCTTCGGCAAAGCCTGAGCTCCTGATAACTTTCTTTTCTCTCACAAGTATGCTTTGTCTCTAAGTGCTCCTGGCCTTGGGTGTCTCCTGCCTTCTGCTCTCCTGGCGTCTCAGGGAGCCTTGGAAACTGACATCCCTGGGATTAACACTTCTCTGCTTGTCATATAAAAATAACTTTGCTTTGATTTGGCTCTAATTCAGTGGGTGCTTGAAAGGTGTGCTGGGAACAAACAAGCACAATTCAAGTGTCACCCATCCTGCAAAAGTTTACTACATTCATGCTACTAACCCCAGAGACATGGGCTTAGGCAATGGGCTCTGGCCTGAAGTCACTTATAGGAAAATTGGTAAACTTGGCAAGTGAAGTCATAAGTTTAAAAAATGTCTACGTGATGTATTTCTAACTTCCATTTCTTACTGTTTGCAGTTAATGTTCATGTCCTGCTATGCAGTCACTTATATGCACATTTCAATAATTTTTTTAGACTTTCCTGGATGTATAGTTTAAACAACAAAAAGCCAATTAAAAATGTGTATGCATTCTAGGACCTCAGAGGAGAGAAGGCTCATTTCTGGGGGTTAGATGTGGCAAATGAGGGTAGATGGGTTATTCCAGAAAGGTTGGCTCATCCTAGTCAGACAAGGCTTTCTTCTGGTCTTCGAACTTGCCTATTTACTGGGGCAGGGTCAGCTACCTGGAAACCTCTCTGCATCTTCCTGCCATCTCTTCTGCTTACTAACTTTTCTTCTGGGTCCTCCTTCTTGACCAGCCATTTCCTGGGACATGAGACTTTTGCTCCTAAAATGAGGACAGTGCTTGTCAACTGGATCATTGGCCACCTTGGGCAGGGTTCCCCTGACACATCCCTTGGCAGCACTTATTGAATTGCACATCCTTAATCTGTGTCCTCCTTACACAGAAGCAGCAGCTCCAGAAGGCCAGCCCTGGCCTGAGTCTACCGTGCCCCACACAGCATGTGGCAAATGCTCGTGAACACTTGCATGGAATCCTGGTCCTTGAACCCTCTTGGAAAGGGGGCAGGTGTTTATCAAGTAGACAGGGAAGGGATGAGGCTGTGGATGTGGGGAGTGGCAGGTGCAAAGGCCCAGGGGCATCAAGATGGATGATCTGAAGGGGCCAAACTGTCCTCCACTGTTCCTAGGATGTGAGAGGGCTGAGACACATGCTCAGAGGAACTCCAGGAGAGAGGAATGCGGACAGAATAAGGAGGGCTGTGAAGATGCTGGATCAGGGAGCCTGGACTTGTTTCTGCACACTGGCATCAAAATCGTGGATCACTTCAAGCAGGGGTTCAGTTCAGTCGCTCAGTCATCTTTGACTCTTTTCGACCCCATGGACTACAGCATGCCAGGCCTTGCTGTCCATCACCAACTCCCAGAGTTTACTCAAACTCATGTCCATTGAGTCAGTGATGCCATCCAACCATCTCATCCTCTATCATTCCCTTGTCCTCCCACCTTCAATCTTTCCCAGCATCAGGATCTTTTCCAATGAGTTGGTTCTTCGCATCAGGTGGCCAAAGTATTGGAGTTTCGGCTTCAGCATCAGTCTTTACAATGAACATTCACAACTGATTTCCTTTAGGATGGACTGGTTGGATCTCCTTGCAGTCCAAGAGACTCTCAAGAGTCTTCTCCAACACCACAGTTCAAAAGCGTCAATTTTTCGGCGCTCAGCTTTCTTTATAGTCCAGCTCTCACATCCATACGTGACTCCTGGGAAAACCAAAGCTTTGGCTACATGGACCTTTGTTGGCAAAGTAATGTCTCTGCTTTTTAATATGCTGTCTAAGTTGGTCATAACTTTCCTTCCAAGGAGTAAGCGTCTTTTTATGTCATGGCTGGAGTTAAATCTGAGCTTTTTAGATATCGTTCTGACTGCACCGGGTCAGAAGGAGAGCAATGAGAAGGCCCTTCAGCCAATGTTGCCCAGTGGGTAGAGTGGATGGAATGCTTGACCTGACTTGAATGAAGGGCTTCCTAGGTGGCGCTAGTGGTGATGAACCCATCTGCCAATGCAGGAGACATAACACACTTAAGTTCCATCCCTGGGTTGGGAAGATCCCCTGGAGGAGGAAATGGCAACCCACTCCAGTAGTCTGACCTGGAGTGGATGGAGTAACGTTCCAGAAACATCCAGGGGCCTATGATTCCAGGACAGTCATCTATCCTTCCAACTCCTCCAGCATCTTATGGCAAGGAAAAGAGACCCACAGCTGCCTAAGGTCATCCCTGAACTCTGTTATACACAGAATCCCAAATAAGAAAACTGAATGCCAGAGAAGCAATTTTCCAAATGAACTCTTGTTTCCTGGAGGACACTCTGCCTCTGTTCTTTTGCTCCAGTCTGGACTGTGGGTCCACTCAGACTGCTACATAAAGCATGTAAGAAACAGTCTTAACAAACATGTGACAGATCTCCCAAAATACATAGCTTCAGGTCCCACAAAACCTGTATCCTCCCCTGCTTACCACTTGAGATGAAACACTTTGGCCCTCCTCTTGTTTTCAGAGGTTTCTCTCCTATCTGAATTTTTTTCCCTCAGGTATCTAACTAACTCTAAATTAGTTGCATAACGGGGCAATGTGCAAAAGATGTTTTCTTATTCAATTTATTTTCCCTGTCAAGAATAACAAGAGCTCTGGCCAAGAGGGAAAAAAGAGGTACTCAGGAGCCTAATTAAGCCATGCTGTGGACCTGGTTGCAGGGGAAGGTGGCAAAGGGGAGGGAACAAGGGCCGCACCCAGATTTCTCACTGTGGAGTTGAGGGAACAAGGTGAGGAACAGATCTGAGGAGGAGGAAAGTGTGGCCTGGGCAGCTGTTTGGGTAGCAGCTGGTATCAGGTGACCTGACATGTGGTTAGCTCTGTGGTTTGGATCTTGGGTTAGAGTTCCAGACCAGAGTGAGGCTAGACCGTCACCAGCTCAAGATGTTCATTAAATGTGAAGACGGGCTTCCCCAGTGGCTCAGCGGTAAAGAATCCACCTGCAACGCAGGGAACGTAAGAGACACGGTTCAGTCAAAGGGCCAGGAAGATCCCCTGGAGGAGGGCATGGCAACCCACTCCAGTATTCTTGCCAGAAAAATCCCATGGACAAAAAATGCCAGTGGGTCATGATCTGTGGAATCCCAGAGTCCGACTGGACTAAAGCAACTGAGCAGGGCACTCACTCAGTGGAGGAAAGAGCCCAGGGAGACTGTGAAGAGGAAGAAGGGTGATCAGGAGATGGAGGGAGAGAGGAAGGGAAGGAGGGCCAGAGACAGAGAGATCTGTTTGTAATCAGAGACTTGTAAGAAGGCAGCGCTTACAGTTCCAGGTTCTGTGCGTGCACAGCGCTGGATCAGGGACGATGCTGGAGGACGGCGGAGGAGCTTTGGGAGGTGCTCCAGCGGTCGCCACCATGGAGACAGGGGTTGCTATGATTAACCACACCGTCTCTAGATTCTTCTCCCACAGTGACTGTGGACAGAGCGGGACAGGCGGCTGAGGTCCACTCCTGGAGGGATCGCTCATGGGGAGCTCCGGTTCTGTCTCAAATGGAATCACCGGAAGATGCCGTCACTTCTAAGCAAGAGCCGCGGGAGATGCTCCTTCCTGTCGGTCGGCTCTTCTGCCAGATCGGATTTCCGCTCAAGCAGACAGCAGGCCCTGTGGTCCTGCCGGCCCTGGCTGCCGTGGCTGGATTCTGACGGATCTCAGGCTGCTTCCGGGTCTGTAATCTCTGGGCCTCTGACCTTAGGTTCTGGCAGGGGCCGTCGCCTTGCGGTGGTGTCTTTTGTAAAACTCCTGATCATCATCATTTCAGTGCGCACTCAGTGATCCCGTTCACCGAGCAGCAGCCCACGCCCGCTTTGCTAGACTCTGGGTGCAGAGGGACAACAACGCGGTCGTGACCCCTGACCTGCAGGCCCGGCCTGGCCTGTTGGCCAGTACGCAGCTCCCCAGGATCTGCTGTAAAGAGGCTGTCTCAGCCTGAAACTGTTGGGTTGTAAGAAGCAGAGATCCATTTGAGTTGAGAGAACAGGGCATTCGTGGGGATGCAGAGGATGCTGGGAGAACCGACTGGCACGTCCCCGGCCACGCGTGACTGGCCTGCCCACTGGCCTCTGCCCTCTCTGCATGCCGGATCCACCTCCTGCTCTCCAGCCAGTCTCCTCTGCTGGCTCCCAGTCTGTGTTCCCTCGGAGATTTCTTAGCATCTGTCTGGCGATGCTAGGTGCCAGCTCCTGACCTACTGCAGTGAAATTTATATTACATAAAATTACCTGCTTAAATTGTGCAACCCAGTGGCATTTGGTATATTCACAATGTTGTACAACTGCCACTTCTTCCTAAATCCAAAACATTTTCATCTTCTTGAAAGAAAGTCCCCGGAATTCCATGGCAACTCAGTGGTTAGCCCTCCACGCTTTCACTGCTGAGGACCAGGCTCAGTTCTTGGTCAGGGAACTGAAATTCCACATGCTGCATAGCTTGGCCAAACACAGACAAAGAGAATGGAGGAAAGAGCCCAGGGAGACTGTGAAGAGGAAGAAGGGTGATCAGGAGATGGAGGGAGAGAGGAAGGGAAGGAGGGCCAGAGACAGAGAGATCTGTTTGTAATCAGAGACTTGTAAGAAGGCAGCGCTTACAGTTCCAGGTTCTGTGCGTGCACAGCGCTGGATCAGGGACGATGCTGGAGGACGGCGGAGGAGCTTTGGGAGGTGCTCCAGCGGTCGCCACCATGGAGACAGGGGTTGCTATGATTAACCACACCGTCTCTAGATTCTTCTCCCACAGTGACTGTGGACAGAGCGGGACAGGCGGCTGAGGTCCACTCCTGGAGGGATCGCTCATGGGGAGCTCCGGTTCTGTCTCAAATGGAATCACCGGAAGATGCCGTCACTTCTAAGCAAGAGCCGCGGGAGATGCTCCTTCCTGTCGGTCGGCTCTTCTGCCAGATCGGATTTCCGCTCAAGCAGACAGCAGGCCCTGTGGTCCTGCCGGCCCTGGCTGCCGTGGCTGGATTCTGACGGATCTCAGGCTGCTTCCGGGTCTGTAATCTCTGGGCCTCTGACCTTAGGTTCTGGCAGGGGCCGTCGCCTTGCGGTGGTGTCTTTTGTAAAACTCCTGATCATCATCATTTCAGTGCGCACTCAGTGATCCCGTTCACCGAGCAGCAGCCCAGCGCCCGCTTTGCTAGACTCTGGGTGCAGAGGGACAACAACGCGGTCGTGACCCCTGACCTGCAGGCCCGGCCTGGCCTGTTGGCCAGTACGCAGCTCCCCAGGATCTGCTGTAAAGAGGCTGTCTCAGCCTGAAACTGTTGGGTTGTAAGAAGCAGAGATCCATTTGAGTTGAGAGAACAGGGCATTCGTGGGGATGCAGAGGATGCTGGGAGAACCGACTGGCACGTCCCCGGCCACGCGTGACTGGCCTGCCCACTGGCCTCTGCCCTCTCTGCATGCCGGATCCACCTCCTGCTCTCCAGCCAGTCTCCTCTGCTGGCTCCCAGTCTGTGTTCCCTCGGAGATTTCTTAGCATCTGTCTGGCGATGCTAGGTGCCAGCTCCTGACCTACTGCAGTGAAATTTATATTACATAAAATTACCTGCTTAAATTGTGCAACCCAGTGGCATTTGGTATATTCACAATGTTGTACAACTGCCACTTCTTCCTAAATCCAAAACATTTTCATCTTCTTGAAAGAAAGTCCCCGGAATTCCATGGCAACTCAGTGGTTAGCCCTCCACGCTTTCACTGCTGAGGACCAGGCTCAGTTCTTGGTCAGGGAACTGAAATTCCACATGCTGCATAGCTTGGCCAAACACAGACAAAGAGAAAATGCTATACCCATTCCTATGGACCAAGGGGAAGTGTGTATGCTCAGCTGCTAAGTCGAGTCTGACTCTCTGCAGCCCCGTGGACTGTAGCCCACCAGGCTCCTCTGTCCATGGGATTCTCCAGGCAAGTATACTGGAGTGGGTTCCCATTCCCTTCCCCAGGGGATCTTCCCAACCCAAGGATGGAATATGCATCTCCTGCCTTGGCAGGTGAATTCTTTTACCGCTGAGCCATCTGGGAAGCCCCTAAGGATAAATACCTTCCCCTGGGTCAGGAAGATCCACTGGAGAAGGAATAGGCTACTCACCTAAGAATTCTTGGGCTTCCCTTGTGGCTCAGCTGGTAAATAATCTGCCTGCAATGCAGGAGACCTGGGTTCAATCCCTGGGTTGGGAACATCCCCTGGAGAAGGGAAAGGTTACCCACTCCAGTATTCTGGCCTGAAGAATTCCATGGACTGTATAGAGTTGGACACGACTGAGTGACTTTCACGTCACTAAATTCGTATGTTGAAACTTGATTCTCCTGATGATACGAGGAGGTGGGGCTTTTGAGAGGGGATCACTGTCTTTACACAAGAGACCCCAGAGAGATCCCTTGATCTTTCTGCCCTGTGAGGTCACATAGAAGACAGTCTTCTATGAGAAAGCAGGCTTTCACCAGACACCAAATCTTCTAGCACCTTGTTCTTAGACTTCCAGCCTCCAGAACCAGGAGAAATAAATTTCTGTTGTCTCGAAGCCACCAATTGATGACTTTCTTGTTACAGCAGCCCCCAAAGACCCAGATGCCCATCAACAGGTATTCTCCCTAAACCCTCCCCCCAGCCCCTAGCAGTCACCAGTCTGTTTTCTGCCTCTGTGGATTCACCTATTCTGGAAATTTCTCATAAGTGGAAGCATGTAATATGTGCTCTTTGTCACTGGTTTCTTTCATTAGCATAATATGTTGAGGTTCATCCACATTGTAACATGTATCAGTACCTCATACCTTGTTATGACTGAACAATACTTCATTGTATAAGCACAACTTTTAAAGGAATGACATAGACTGAGGACATAACATAAGCTGATTAGAACCAAGCAGGTCAATGATGGCAAGATGCTGCGCCTCAGAATATGATCATTATAACACAGCAAGGGGATCTAACCAGTCCATCCTAAAGGAAATCAGTCCTGAACAGTCAGTGGAAGGACTGATGCTGAAGCTGAAACTCCAGTCCTTTGGCCACCTGATGCGAAGAACTGACTCATCAGGAAAAGACCCTGATGCTGGCAAAGATTGAAAGTGGGACGAGAAGGGGGATGACAGAGAATGAGATGGTTGGATGGCATCACCGACTCAATGAACATGAGTTTGAGTAAATTCCGGGAGTTGGTGATGAACAGGGAGGCCTGGTATGCTGCAGTCCATGGGGTTGCAAAGAGTCAGACACCACTGAGAAACTGAACTGAACACAGCATCAAGTTAAACGACAGCCCACCAGCGGCATGGCCGTAAAGGTCAGAAAGTCCAGTTCCTGGAAATCCCCATCATTTCCTCCAAATAGCTGGAATACCCCTCCCACTCATTAGCCTAGGTAATTACCCATTCCTAGAAATATTGACATGAGCACCTGGTCCCATCACTTCACGGCAAATGAAAGTGAAAGTTGCTCAGTCATGTCCAGCTCTGTGACCCCATGGACTATACAGTCCATGGAATACTCCAGGCCAGAAAACTGGAGTGGGTAGCCTTTCCCTTCTCCAGGGGATCTCCCCAACCCAGGGAGGGAACCCAGATCTGCACTGCAGATGGATTCTTTACCAGCTGAGCCACCAGGAAGGCGCGGGGGAAAAGTGGAAGCAGTGACTGTATCTGTTCATCTGTTGCTAGTCAGTTGGGTCATTTCCTCTTTTCAGCTGTTGTGAATAATTCTGCTTTAAGTGTGTACTGATCTGAGTATGTCTTTCAGGTTCTTTCGAGCATGTACTTAAAGAACGGAATTGCTGGGCCATTGGGTCATTCTATGTGTACCTTATTGAGGATCAAAATGAGTTTACACATCCAGTGGCCACCACCGCATGGCACTCGTCACCAGGTGTCAAGTTCCAAATTCCTTGGACAGAGATTCTAATTGGCCCAGCAGGGGTGGGCATCTCTCTTGGTCTAGTCAGCTTGCCTGTGTGATGGGGTGGGGACAAGGTGAGGGAGGATGGAGGTGCAGGCATGTGAAGCTGTAGCGTCACAGCAGACAGGTGATGGAGGAAGTAAAATTAAGAAAGCTGCAGGCATCCTGGGCCCTACAAGGAACTTCAAGGAGCCACTTTGTGGCCTTGGGAATACAGGGTTCTTTAGATAAGCTTCATCTAAATTATTTCATCTGATTGATGATTGTCATTTATAACTTTATCGCTACCTCTGTCTCAGGTATTCCTTTGGAAAAGGTGGATGGTTTCATTACGTAATCTAATGTGTTGTCTACAGACTATAAGATAAAGTCAAGCAAGTATCTGTTGATACTTTTTAAGTTGATCTGTCTTTATACTTAGAAATGTATCTTAATAGTAGGCTTCCCTGGTGGCTCAGATGGTTAAGAATCTGCCTGCAATGTAGGAAACCTGTGTTCGATCTCTGGGTGGGGAAGATCCCCCTGGAGAAGGGAATGGCAACCACTCCAGTATTCTTGCCTGGGAAATCCCATGGACAGAGGAGCCTGGTGGGCCATATAGTCCACGGGGTCACGAAGAGTCGGACATGACTGAGCGACTGTCACTCAGTCACACTCTTAGGTTCACAAGAATTGGTGGTAATTTCCAAAAACGTGTTTTCATGATTTACTCCTCTGCCAAATTTTTCATGATTTTTTCTAAAATACCACAAAAAATTGTAACGTCATCATAATAGTTCAGTGAATGACCACTTTCCTGATCGTTCCAAATGAACAGGATGAGACACTCAGCACGTCTATGGGAACTGCTTTCGAGGTGTGCGTCTGTAAATAGGGGACATTAATAATGTAATGCCAGGCCCACACACTACACAGGAGGAGAACAGCATCTCGTTGCAGTGGGTGCCATGAATAATTAATTCCTCTGTGATACCAAAAGATAGATTCTGTTATTAAAATACATTGACATTTCCATTCATGACAGACACCCACTCTGTGTTGGAATAATAAAGACCAAATTATTTTTCCTCAAAAAGAGAAGGATTTCTACATATGTCAGAGCAAAAAAAAAAAAAATTACAAGCTGCTTTACACAGTGAATCATTCGTAATTATTTTTAAACTGTCCTGAATATGTGGTTCGATCTGGAGACAGAATCTAGTTACTTAAGGTGAACAGGACTCAATCATTTAACTCAACACTGAGGAAAAGGTCTCCAACAACAAAACCTTCGTGTTCTTTAAATCAGCCATTTTTTACCGTGTTAGATAAGAAATGAAAAATTATTCATTGCTTTCATGATAAAAGTAATAACTATCCTGTAAAAGCCCTTCATAACTTAAAGGTCAACCACAACTAAGCAATGCTGTATCTTTTTTGCAGATAAATGTTAAAGAGAAAAATTCCCCAAAGTATTGTGAAATTTCTGCAAAATATGATCCATAACATTACCTGTCATAGAAAGTCATAATCTGTTTCATCCTAACGCTTTGAGCTATTTCCAGTTTTTCTCTCGTTTTAAATATTATGGCCATAACTGGATTGTATAGAAAATCTTGTGTTTTGAAACAATTTCTCAGGTTAAATTTCTAGAAATCTAATTAGTTTCAAGGAATGTAGGAACAATTTATAACTCAACCAGCAGTATAACAGGGTGTTAATTTTGACAAATTCTCATGGTTATTTGGCATTTTCCATTTTTTAAAGATCACTCATTATTTAGTACATAGAATTATTGCTGTTTAGTCACTCAGTCATGTCCAACTCTTTGTTACCCCATGAATTGCAGCACAGCAGGCTTCCCTGTCCTTCACCATCTCCCAGAGTTTGCTCAAACTCATATCCATTAAGTCAGTGAGGCCATCCAGTTATCTCATCCTCTGTCACCCCCTTCTCCTTCTACTTTTAATCTTTCCCAGAATCTTTTCTAATAAGTCAGATCTTAGCAGCAGGTCGCCAAAGTATTGGAGCTTCAGCATCCGTCCTTCCAATGAATATTCAGAGTTGATTTCCTTTAGGATTGACTGGTTTGATCTCCTTGTAGTCCAAGGGACTCTCAAAAGTCTTCTCCAACACCACAGTTCAAAAGTATCAATTCTTTCACACTCAGCTTTCTTTATAGTCCAATCCTCACATCCATACATGACTACTGGGAAAACCATAGCTTTGACTAGATGTGCCTTTGTCAGCAA
>SJYC01026249.1:0-26835 GCA_006408675.1 Madoqua kirkii
TAATTTTTATTTTTTGTTTAATGCTTATTCCATTTCACAGCACTGCATTGGTTCTGCCATGCATCGACATGAACCAGCCACAGGTGTGGACGATCTCCCCGTGTTAAAGCCCTCTCCCTCCTCCCTTCCCTGCCCATCCCCCCGGTTCATCCCATACACCGGCCCCAGGCATCCTGTATCCTGTATTGAACATAGACTGGTGCTTCATCTCCCATATGATTGTATACATGTTTCGTTGTCCTTCTCCCAGATCTTCCCACCCTCTCCCTCTCCCTCTGAAGCCAACAGTCCGTTCTATACCTCTGTGTCTCTTATATTGTCTCACTTTCGGGGTCATCATTACTGTCTTCTAAATTCCATATATATGTGTCAGTATACTGTATTGGTGTTTTTCTTTCTGGCTTACTTCACTCTGTATAATCGGCTCCAGTTTCATGCATCTCATTAGAACTGCGTCAAACTTATTCGTTTTGAGGGCCGAGTAATACTTCATGTGGTGTGTTTCGACACATATGATTTGAATTGGATGGATTCAACTGTATTGATCACTGTCTTTGAGAAAACCTCTATTATTTAAATCTTGAAAATCATGTGATAATCATGGGTTAGAGAAATATTTTTAATGTGTATTTCTAAATTGTTCTTTTAAACATAAACTTCTGTGTGTGTGTGTGTTAGTCGCTCAGTCGTGTCCACCTCTCTGTGTCCTCATAAACTGAAGCCCACCAGGCTTCTCTGTCCATGGAATACTCCAGGCAAGAACACTGGAGTAGGCTGCCATTTCCTTCTCCAATAAACTTCTCTAACCTAATTGAAATTCATTGTGCAGGATTTTGCTAAGTCTGGATCTAAGTTGTGTTTTGCTTTTTACAAATCATGGGAAGCCATTTGGTTGAAAAAAAAAAGATTTCATTTCTACTTGATTCATAGTTTCTTCTTCCTAAGAGATGACCTTTTCTTATGAAGTAAAGTTGGCTTGTACACTTCCTAATGTACTACACTGATAGGCTTGTCCTTAGCCAGCTAATGTCATTACTGTCTTTTTATCACAGAGTCTCTCTGGAGAGCAGCCCCTGACGTTGGGAGCTGACCAGGCACTCAGAGCTGACCTTGGGCTTCTCCATGTGAGGACATCACCACCAGACAATGCCCCTCTGTGACCTTGATGGAGCAAGACCAAGACCTCTCCATGGTCACATCTGGACAGGTGAGAAGGAGCACGTCCAGACCACAAGATTGGCACCCCTTCTTGCCCCCGCTAATAGGAGAGACTGCCTTCTCTTTGCCATGTTCAGCTTTAGCCTTGCTCGGTCTAGACACAATTTCTTGTACTGAAAATATCCAACCACTTTCTGACAGCACTCAGTTCAAAGCATTTAACTGGGGTAAATTATACTCACCTGCACTAAACGCCTGCAAGTGTGTATGTGTGTTAGTCCAACTCTTTGTGACCCCATGGGCTGTAGCCTGCCAGACTCCTCTGTCGGTGAGATTCTTCAGGCAAGAATGCTGGAGTGGGTTGCCATTCTCTTCTCCAGGGAATCTTCCCAACCCAGGGATCAAACCTTGGTTTCCTGTATTGCAGGCAGATTCTTTACTGTCTGTCTAATCTACTTTTAAACAGTTTAATTCAAGATTTAAAAATCCTTTGGGAGGAGCTCAGTCTTTGCGGATAAATACTAATCCCCAAAGTATTGATGGTTTTGAACTGTAGTGTTGAAGACTCTTGAGAGTCCCTTGGACTGCAAGGAGATCCAGCCAGTCAGTCCTACAGGAAATCAGTCCTGGATATTCATTGGAAGGACTGATGCTCAAGCTCAAATTCCAATACGTTGGCCACCTGATGGGAAGAGCTGACTCATTTGAAAAGACCCTGATGCTGGGAAAGACTGAAGGCAGGAGGAGAAGGGGGCGACAGAGGGTGAAGTGGATGATGGCATCACTGGCTCAATGGGCATGAGTTTGTATAAACTCGGGGAGTTGGTGGTGGAAAGGGAGGCCTGGCGTGCCGCAGTCGATGGGGTCGCAGAGAGTCGGACACGACCGAGTGACTGAACTGAAACGAACTGGAAGTCCTTTTTATTTCTGGAGCCCTGCCCCCACTGGCTCCTCTCTAAGGCCGCGGGCGCCCCCTGGTGGTGGAGGGCAGGTTCCCCGCTTCCACCTGAGGTCTTGTCCTCTAGTATAAGGATATCTCTGTCCCCTCCCTGCAAGCTCAGCTGAAGGGCTTCTGCCAGCTGGTCAGGGCTCTGTATTTTCCCTCGTGGCATCCCCTTGGCTCTTAAAGAGCTGTTTTCCTCCCTGAGTCTCTGCCTTGTCCTCCGTGATGTGGAGGAGTCTTGTTCAGACCACGGTGGTGGGGCCTGCAGCAGACCTGCTGGCCTCAGTAACAGAGGGGCTCAAACGTTCAAACCCAGCACACTCCCTCTGACCACGGACCCAGGCTTCTGACGTGTGTTGGGCCACGTCTGGGGCCCCGAGTCCCCAGAAGCAATCAGAGCCAGGACGCCTCTGCCCAGGAAGCTTCCCTAAGACTATCTAGCTTCAGTAGACAAGCCCTCCCCTAGCAGGCAGGTCTCAAAGGGGAAATCAAAACTGCCCCTGTCCATGCCCTCCCAGGCCCTGTAGGCAGCAAGGGACAGGCTCCCCTCCCAGGCCAGCCCGTGCCCAGAGGGCCTAGCCAAGCTGCAGAAAGGGAGGCTAATCTTTTCTCATAATCACTCGGGGCTGTGGAGTGCCCTAGTCCCACGAAAGCCTATTTTGAATTTCATAAGATGAAATTACCTTTTTCTCTTTGAATTTCTGCTGTTTTCATGTTAATTCCAACCCTACTCGTGCCCCTCTCTCTGGGAGCCAGACAGAAGGATATTGTGCTCAGGAAAAAGACAAAGTAAAAGATGCTTTCAGAACGTTCCAGGGCACGCTCATCTTTCTGATCCCCGGGTTGCTGGGGCAGGGGACCAGAGAAGGGATAAAAGTCCACACCCAAAGCATCCTAAAAGGCAGATAGTCAGTAAGTCCAAGTTAGGAGAGCGGTGGCACATAAAAGCAGCCCTCTTTTCCTTTGTTTTTAATTTAGAAAATCCTATTTTCCTGACTCACCCAAGAGATATTTTCTCTATCACTTTGAATATGATTGACCTACAAGTTCTGCATAAACACTATAACCAAGGCGCTTATGTGAACTGATGCCAATGAGCTGGGGTAGACGCTGTTGGTGGCCCACCCAGCTCCCGCCCAACACACGCGCACACACACCTGTGTGTCACTAAGCTATAGCAGACAGGTCTCTGCCTGCTGATAGTTTCTTAGCTGTGTCCTGCCCACTTGGTTGCTTGGCAGAGCGGGCCTTGCTGAGTTCAAACTCAGGGACCCCAGAAATTCTGGGCATCCAAAGCCTCCAGGACAACCCCCATGGGTTGGGGGGAGGGGCTCCCGGAAGGATGCTCCACATGACGATGTGGGATCGGTCTCCAGCTGCCTGCAGCGGTAACACTGCCTCTGTGCGCCTTTTCTTGGTTTCTTCATGTCTCTGTGACCTTCCCCGCTGCCCTCCCCAACCTCCTGAGTCATCTTGTACTCAAGTCTTTGTGACTGAATCTGCCCTCAGAGGACCCCAAACTCAGGCACTGGCTGACAGTTAGTACCTGTCCACACAGTGAATAGAATGCTGCCGGGAATTCTCAGGCATGCAGAACAGGGGGGCTGGCCTGGAACCTTGTCTGCGTGAACAGGTCTAGGTAAAGGTCAAATGCATCAATGTAGAAAAATGCACAACTGCTGGGCTTGAGGGCCTCCCAGGTGGCACTAGTGGTAAAGAACCCGCCTGCCAGTGCAGGAGACTTAAGAGATGCCGGTTCGATCCCTGGGTCGGGAAGATCCCCTGGAGAAGGGAATGGCAACCCACTGCGCATTCCTGCCTGGAGAATCCCATGCACAGAGGAGCCTGGTGGCTCTACTCTGACCGTCAGAACCTCCTCAGCTCATGTATAGTCCGGTAGCTGAATCCAGTGTCACTCATAAGGCCTTACATGCTGCTTGAGCTCTGGAAGTCCCGTGAAGCCTGCTCTCAGGACAGTTCCTAAGGGAAGGATTTGGGGGAGCTTAAAAGTAGGTTTCTGCCACTCCACTGAGAGGAGGAGTCTGAATATTTTGAAAAGCATTGGAGACCCAGGACAAGGCTTCCTGAGCCATAAATCCAGTTTTTAGAGATGTTCCATTCTCACAGCACAAGAAGTGGGGTGCCAGCCTCGGAAAGCAGACACAGCCTCAGGACCCATCCGGGGAGCAATCCTGGGTGCACATGCACGAACTGATCCCTTTATTGATTCTTTGGTAGCTGCTTGTGTAGACGAAGGAGTTGCTGTGCATGTCGCCACTATTTCAAGCAGAGGGGAAAATTAGGGATGCTTGTCCAGCTGGAGGGAGAGAGGTCATGTCTATAAGCAAAGCAAAAGGGTCTGGCCAGGTCTTACCGTGCAGGGTCAAGCAAGCAGAATGTTCTGTGCAGTTGTTACCAGGAGGGAGGCTTGACCTACATCAGAAGAACCCTAACTCTTGAGCTAAGAATGAGGAGCACACAACCTCAGAAACAGGGGGCTGCGAAGATGCTTAGCAAGTTGGCTGGTCTAAACTCTCAATTGCAAATGATTTCCCAGAGTCATACAGGGCTGGGAACATTCCTCTGTGCTTCCTACACCCAGCCCTAATTATTTTCTATTCAGCAAGACATTATTCCATGAAGTTTTACAATAAAGACAAATGAAACAAAGGAAACAAGCCTTTTCTCTCTCTCTTTCTGGCTTCCTAGCTCTACGGGGCTCCTGAAGAAATAGAGACTGGGTTTGGTCTAGAAAATTCAGAACAAGCCAGAGGAAAACTGAGGAACAGATGTTTGTGTGCATGGTACGTGTGTTTGAGGGTGTGGTGTGTCGGTGTGGGGGTGTATTTTGTGAGTGCGGGGTGTGCGTTGTTGAGTTGTGTGTATGTATTAATAATATGGTATGTGCGTGTTTGCAGCAAGCTTAAGTGAGCCGAAAAGTGTTGCCAGCTAAGCCCATTATCAGCGGGAGCTCAGCCCACCTGAAGTCAGTTTGAGCACACTTGGAGACCAAGAACAGGCGGGAAATGTCCTTTATTGCTCCCGCATGGAAGTCCCGTGAAGCCTGCTCTCAGGACAGTTCCTAAGGGAAGGATTTGGGGGAGCTTAAAAGTAGGTTTCTGCCACTCCACTGAGAGGAGGAGTCTGAATATTTTGAAAAGCATTGGAGACCCAGGACAAGGCTTCCTGAGCCATAAATCCAGTTTTTAGAGATGTTCCATTCTCACAGCACAAGAAGTGGGGTGCCAGCCTCGGAAAGCAGACACAGCCTCAGGACCCATCCGGGGAGCAATCCTGGGTGCACATGCACGAACTGATCCCTTTATTGATTCTTTGGTAGCTGCTTGTGTAGACGAAGGAGTTGCTGTGCATGTCGCCACTATTTCAAGCAGAGGGGAAAATTAGGGATGCTTGTCCAGCTGGAGGGAGAGAGGTCATGTCTATAAGCAAAGCAAAAGGGTCTGGCCAGGTCTTACCGTGCAGGGTCAAGCAAGCAGAATGTTCTGTGCAGTTGTTACCAGGAGGGAGGCTTGACCTACATCAGAAGAACCCTAACTCTTGAGCTAAGAATGAGGAGCACACAACCTCAGAAACAGGGGGCTGCGAAGATGCTTAGCAAGTTGGCTGGTCTAAACTCTCAATTGCAAATGATTTCCCAGAGTCATACAGGGCTGGGAACATTCCTCTGTGCTTCCTACACCCAGCCCTAATTATTTTCTATTCAGCAAGACATTATTCCATGAAGTTTTACAATAAAGACAAATGAAACAAAGGAAACAAGCCTTTTCTCTCTCTCTTTCTGGCTTCCTAGCTCTACGGGGCTCCTGAAGAAATAGAGACTGGGTTTGGTCTAGAAAATTCAGAACAAGCCAGAGGAAAACTGAGGAACAGATGTTTGTGTGCATGGTACGTGTGTTTGAGGGTGTGGTGTGTGCGGTGTGGGGGTGTATTTTGTGAGTGCGGGGTGTGCGTTGTTGAGTTGTGTGTATGTATTAATAATATGGTATGTGCGTGTTTGCAGCAAGCTTAAGTGAGCCGAAAAGTGTTGCCAGCTAAGCCCATTATCAGCGGGAGCTCAGCCCACCTGAAGTCAGTTTGAGCACACTTGGAGACCAAGAACAGGCGGGAAATGTCCTTTATTGCTCCCGCCTCCTTTCTCGCAGCCCCCAGTGTCCACCTTTGACAAGAGCCCTGCAGCCCTCGGCACTGGTCTCCTTCCGTCTTCTTTCTCTCCCGTCACTCTCCTGAGTCCTGGTTCCAGCCACCACGACTCTCCGTGGACCAGGACTATGTCCTGAGGTCAAGCTGGCAAGTCTGCCTTGCCCTCACTCCCCATCATTTGCAGAGCCAAGCATGCAGGGCCGCCAGCCACCTCTCTCACAGATACTGACCCTCTCCTGATCACTTGGCTCTTCCATCTGACGCTGCTCACGTGGTCCGTCCTCCATCTCGTCTGTCGGTCTCTGTTTGTCTGTCTCGCGCTGGTTGTATGCACAAACACACCCACAGACTTTCCAGCCACATAGACTTGGATGTGGTCTCTATCCTCAGGACAGTACTCGCTCCTGGGAAGGCGGCTTGATGTGTCCCTTGGCCGGGTAAGTCACCTGGATCCTGGTGGTCTCAGTGGAGTTGAGGATGGGGGACCCGGCTCTCTAGAATTTGGCCGTCAAAGTGGGCAATTATGTCTTTGAATACCCAGGGGACTGGTGTGCTCAGGTCCCCACTGGTGAAGGGAGCTTGCCTGGGGCTGTCAGGGGCCTGTTACCTGTGGCTGGCCCCTCGCGTCTGTTGGATATCATTTGATCACATCATTGCCACTTGAGGGTCATTCTGTGACGATCAGACAAGCCTGCTCCATAGTCACTTCTGAAGCCAGACAAACCCTGGCCACTGTCTAAGCCACACAATGACCAAACCTCCCCTCTGGTGGCTGACGTGCCTGACCTCTGCTGCTTGGCCACTTACAGCTTCGGTCTCCCTTCATTCCCCCACGTCTACACAGAGACACCTACCCAGAGAACTGCAGCTGCTTCCTGGAGCATCCCCATCCAGATCGAGGCCCCACATCCCTGAACGTCCCCCATATCACCCAACACACACCCAGATTCTGGAATGAATCCTTTCCAGCACCTGTTTCGGAGGGGCCCCGGGGGCTCCGCGCATGGCAAGGCGTGAGCAGAGCCAGCTGTGTGCAGCCTCGCGCCTGCTCCTGGTGGTCTGGCTGGAGGGTGCGGCTCCCATGATTGACCTGTCTCCCCAGCTGGCTCCTCCAGTGTGGCTCTTGGTGTCGACACAGGGCAAAGAAGTGGGCTTCTGTTTCAAAGCCACCCTAGGAACAGAGTCCCCATGGCTGGACCTCAGACAGCCTTTCTTGAGACCCCCACGTCTGCAGTCTCTTGGCTTCCTCCCATCTCCTTTGCCCCTAGTCCAGAAGCATCTTTCCTGCCTCTGAGGAAGCCCTACTCATCTTTCTCAAGCATTTGATCCATGCTCTGAACCCTTTCTGGTGTCCTTAGGGCTTTGAGTTTTAAAGAGAAACTTGATTCATATCAGCATTGTGAACTGCTGATTTTTTTACCCTGTCACATTCTTCTTTTTTAGCTCAAGGCTATGGACCTGCTCTAAGGAGAGTCAGGATGGAGCTGGAGGTGGAAAATATGAAAAGAAAAAGGTGCATCTGTAATTTCATTTCAATTAGAATCTTTTCATTGCTCATTTGGGGGCTTTGAAAGGTGAAAGACAACTGTAGCAAACCCTCAGGATAAGTGTAATTTTGAGGAAGCCTGGCTCTTTTCTTCTTTAATTGGTTGCTTTTCTACTATATTTTTAATGTAACTGACATAACACTGTGTAAGTTTCAGGTGTTCAGCGTGCTGATTTGATACTTTTATACACTGCACTGTGATTGCCCCCATAGCTGCACACCTCTATCACATCACATAATCATCACTTCTTATTTGTAGTGGAAACAG
The DNA here is from genome assembly GCA_006408675.1 of Madoqua kirkii. Taxonomy (NCBI): domain Eukaryota; kingdom Metazoa; phylum Chordata; class Mammalia; order Artiodactyla; family Bovidae; genus Madoqua; species Madoqua kirkii. Next base: position 8,077 of record SJYC01026249.1, read on the forward strand.
TTAAGATCTAGTCTCTTAGCAACTTTGAAGTTCAAACTACAGCATTGTTGACTAGAGTCACCATGCTGTGCATTCAGTCTCTAGGACTTATTTATTCACTCGTTTCCAGTTTATACCTGTAAACAACATCTCCCCACTTCTCCACTCCCCAGTCCCTGGAAACCATCATCTTACTCTGTTTTCACAAGTTCAGTAATCTGTTTTTTAGATTCCACTAGTAAGCGATCAGAGAAAGCAATGGCACCCTACTCCAGTACTCTTGCCTAGAAAACCCATGGATGGAGGAGCCTGGAAGGCTGCAGTCCATGGGGTCGCTGAGGGTCAGACACGACTGAGTGACTTCACTTTCATTTTTCACTTTCATGCATTGGAGAAGGAAATGGCAACCCACTCCAGTGTTCTTATCTGGAAAATCCCAGGGATGGGGGAGCTTGGGGGCCTGCTGTCTATGGGGTCGCACAGAGTCAGACACACCTGAAGCAACTTAGCAGCAGCAGCAGCAGAGCAGCAGTAAGCAATACGTGAGAGTTGGACTATAAAGAAGGGTTAGTGCTAAAGAATTGATGCTTTCCAACTGTGGTGCTGGAGAAGACTCTTGAGAGCCCCTTGTACTGCAAGAACATCAAACCAATCACTCCTAAAGGAAATCAATATTCACTGGGATATTCATTGGAAGGACTGATGCTAAAGCTGAAGTTCCAATACTTCAGCCATCTGATGTGAACAGCCAACTCATTGGAAAAGACCCCAAGGCTGGGAAAAACTAAAGGCAGAAGGAGAAGAAGGTGACAGAGGATGAGATGGCTGGAAGGCACCACTGATTCAATGGACATGAACTTGGGCAAGCTCCAGGAGGTGGGGAGGGACAGGGAGGCCTGGCACACTGCCGTCCATGGGGTCACAAATGGTCGGACGTGACTCAGCAACTGAACGACAACAAAAGTAAGTGCTATCATACAGCATTTCTCTTTCTCTGTCGGATGTATCTCACTTAGCATAATGCCCTCAAGATCCATCCACGTTGTTGCAAATGGCAGGATTGTCTGCCTTCTCATGGCTGAATTACTAATAATATTGCATTGTGTTATATATAGAGAGATACAGATACAGACATATGACACATCTTTCTCCGTTCACCAGCTGACAGGCCCTTAGGGTGTTTCCATGTCTTGGCTATTATGAATGATGTAATAGCATGATGTAATAACATGTAATATTAAGATTGACTTCTGATTGCTCAAGAGATGTCAATATAGCTCTGTTGCTACAATGATCTTCAACAGTCACAGCCCGTGGGTCATGCAAACATTCTGGCCACACCTTTCGAAAGCAAAGGAGATACTGTTTTTGCAATAGCTCCTTTAATTTCTTGAAGCGATACCAGTAGAACAGAAGATGCAAGGAGAAGAAATTGGCTCTGGGCTTCAAAATACTTGCAACTTAAATTGAGGTATAAGTAAGTAAGTAAGTGAAGTTGTTCAGTCGTGTCTGACTCTTTGCAACCCCGTGGACTGTAGCCCACCAGGCTCCTCCGTCCATGGGATTCTCCAGGCAAGAATACTGGAGTGGATTACCATTTCCTTCTCCAGGGGATCTTCCCAACCCAGAGTCTCTCGCATTGGAGGCAGACACTTTAACCTCTGAGGTACAGTGGGTCAGTTTGCTGGAATCACATGCTAGAAAAAGATCCGAGGATCACAAGCCAGGAAATCCTGTGATGTGGCCAAATGAAAAGCCGTTTCGCTCGAGTTCTGTGGCTGTAAATGGTATGTCCGGGGCACCCCCTGGCATCCTAGATGTTCAGCAGAGAAGCGTGTCCTGCGATACGGTGCAGCTACATAGAGCGTGGGAGGGAACTAAGGTGGACAGAGTGGTGAGGCAGTTCTAGAAAGATAGTGCAGAAGTTGGGCTGGAAGAGGTTTTAAATATTTTAGTGAGAGTGAACACTTAATTCATACAAAGTTTTGAAATGGGCAACAAAAGAAATGAGACATTTCAAACTCTTCTTGTCTCTCATCCATTATTGGTTAAGGATCTCATTAAGAAAGACCTAGATATTTGAGAACTGGGTCTTCTTACAGCCCATCTTTCATCCTGGTTCTTTTTTGTAGCTCCATGCTCAAAGTTAACAAAATAAGCGAAAGTGTGTCTCCATCTTACCGAATCCCAAATAAGTCATTAAAGCTAATGGTAGGCTCTAGAAAATTGCTCATTTTCCTCTCTGCTTGCCAGGAACACTGTTTATTCTTATTGTCCTACTGAGAATTCTTAGTGTTCACTCCACGAACATGTATCACATTCTCATAAAACCCAACTGTATTTTCACAAAATATTTTTAAATTAGTCATAATTCACTGGGTAGTGTTTGTGATTGACCCCTGGGCACGGGATCAGTGTCTCCAGTTAGGAAAATAAACATTCCAGCTGCCCTCAGCAGGGGGCAGGAAACCATTAGCCTGTCACAGTGTCTTATTTCATTGGCATCAGCTTGAAATTAATGGCAAATTACAATGAAATACCAACAGGACTACTTATGTCACATTCAATAGCTACCCGGCCACCCCAGAGCCTGTGCAGCTGTGTCCTGCTGACATGACTTTGAATTTGACTCCCTGGCATGATGCATTCCGAAAGGCAAGTTCCGGCACCCTCGGTTACCAGCATCAGAGGAAAGTCCAGTGGCACTGTGCTGTGACCTCGTGAACACTTGGCCAGTTCAGTTCAGTGTCCGACTCTTTGCCAGCCCATGGACCACAGCACACCAGGCCTCCCTGTCCATCAGCAACTCCCAGAGTTTGCTCAGACTCATGCCCATTGAGTCAGTGATGACCATCCAGCCATCTCATCCTCTGTCGTCCCCTTCTCCTCCCACCTTCAATCTTTCCCAGCATCAGGGTCTTTTCAGATGAGCCAGCTCTTCGCATCACGTGGCCACACTTGACCAGAGGCCTCCCTTGACTCAGTCCCCTTTATGACGGTCTGTACAATCTACGCCTGGGTTTTTTAACTTGAAATTATATTGGGACTGGCAACTCTCTTCAAAGCCCGTTCTGTGGACTCACCTTGGCGGAATGCTCATCTCGGAGCTGACCAGGTAGTCATTTAGAGACCTCGAGCACAGAAGTCCCTGCAAGCCTGATCTCAGGACAATAAAGGTCACACCAGGCTGCACAGCAAAGCTCACCTACGTTCCAACAATCAAATCACTTCTCCAAGGCTTTCCAGCTTTTGCATAAATTGTTGAAGCTAGAATCTTCTATTGGCTGTGTTAGTGCCCCAAGTAGAGGGGAAGTCTGCCCACCTGGCCACTCAGCTCTGAGAAGCTAACAAAGACAAAGGGGAGCCTTTGGGTGGATTCTAAGCCAGACTGTCATTTCACAGTGAATGTGTACATGCTAAGTCAATTCAGTCACGTCCGACTGCAGTCTGCCAGTAGAGGGGAAGCTTGCCCCTCCACAGACTGTCCATGGGATTCCCCAGGCAAGAACACTGGAGTGGGCTCCCATGCCCTCCTCCAGGGGTTCTTCCGAACCTGGGGATCAAACTCGAGTCTCTTATGTTCTCTGCATTGGCAGGCAGTTTCTTTACCACTAGCACCGCCAGGAAAGCCCCTTCACGGTGAATACATATCCACTAATTGCCACTCCTTTTTTTAAAATATTTTTCCCATGGTTAATGTCATACGGGGACAATATAGAAGATTTTTAAAAGAGAAACGCAAATTCCTCTACAGTTTACCAAGCAGAGACAATGAGGTGAAAAGTTTGATGAGTTTTATACAGCGTTTTTCCGGGACAGGTCTAGAGATAGAGAGCCTGATGGTTAAGAGGCTGCTGCCCGGCCCAGATAACCTGGGTATGTGTCCAGGCAACCTCCTGGGAGGGCCATGTTGACTGTGTTCCTTAACCCCCAAGATCTGACTTCTTAATCAGCAGAATAGGGATCAAAATCTTATCTATGTTTAACTAAAAAACTACATTAAACTACATTAAAGTTTTATACAGCGTTTTTCCGGGACAGGTCTAGAGATAGAGAGCCTGATGGTTAAGAGGCTGCTGCCCGGCCCAGATAACCTGGGTATGTGTCCAGGCAACCTCCTGGGAGGGCCATGTTGACTGTGTTCCTTAACCCCCAAGATCTGACTTCTTAATCAGCAGAATAGGGATCAAAATCTTATCTATGTTTAACTAAAAAACTACATTAAACTACATTAATTAAACTAAACAAAATGTTTAAAAAAATAGATGGAAACTCAAAGGATTATTGTAAGGATTAAAGGAAATAATATATGCATCTTATATATTGAAATTAACAGAGAAGATACTTAATAAATATGAGCTCTTTCATGATTATGACCACAAGTACCCTGATTTTTTTCTGCCTATTCTCACATAAGTATTTTTTATTATATGACATACTTAGACATTATTTTAACAGTTATAGGATATTCCATATGTATTTTTATTCTTAGTCATTTAACAAATAAAGCTCCTTCTTTTTTCTACAATGACAGACAGCTAGCCATTTAGTATTTTGCTTAAGAAAGGCTTGATATTTGAAACTGTATGGATTTCATACAAAAATGCAAATTACATCTAGTGGTTGATTAACTTTATTGATTAACTGAACTTGCTTATTGATTTGGACATTTTCATATACTTGTGTACCCAAAATCATTATTTCTATTATAGCTCATCTTCATAGAATATTGTATAGAAGGAATCAGTCTATGAGTCTCTTAGGACAGTATAAGGTTTTTTTAAAAAAATCTCTGCTTCCTAATTTGATATTTTTAAGGTATATTGTTGGCTTCATATTCCCAAACTTTCAAAATCTGTACATGTATAAATCCCAAAAGTTTTGTAATTCCCCCCACACAGACACACACCTGTGATCTTTCCTGATATAATCAACCCATGGGCTACTTTAGTTTTGAAGAAATGGTGGGTTAGATTTACTGAATATCTGGTCATCATTGGGCTGGTTGTGAGGAGAGAAAGATAAACAGACAGTGTCCTTTCCATGATGGTGCTTAGACGGGTCATCACAGTGTCGTGAGGTTGAGAATGTGAGAGGCTTGAACAGGAAACCCTGCATGCTCCCAGGGGGTGGACGTGAGTAGCTTTCTGCGCGGTAACCACGCTTTACACAGCCGCTCCCCTCAGGCTGTGAAACGGAGCAGGACCCGGGGCCACCGTCCAGATCCTCTGCCTGCCTGTTGTCTACGGAAAAACTTGAGCCAAATAATGAGTTTAATCAAAGACTGGGAGCACGCAGAAACAGAGGAGAACAGCCAGAGGAGACCAAATATTAATGGTTTCGTCGTTAAGCGAAGTCGCGGACCTTCAGTTCCTTCTCAAGGGCTATTGGTGACATTCGGAGCCACGTCCTGCGAGCTGTCTTATAGACGCTGAAACCCCTGCTGGGGGAGGACGCTAACTACACGATGACCAGAATTTACCCAGGACAGAAGCTGCCACAATTCCAAGAAGTGGTCTCGAGAAATGGAAACAAACCGATCCAGGAGTGGAGATTAACTGTGCTTAAAGCGATCAAGATGACTCCGATCTGCCCCGCATGAGACGGCTGTTTCGAGAAGACTGTGGGGCCAACTGTGCTCTTTCTGCAGGTGGCCCCTCCCCCGGTCTGTAAAAGCTCTTGTCGCCTGACTGTCTGGTGGGGAGTTGGCCTTTGGACAGGAGTCTTCCTCCACATCCAAAATACAGCAAGCTTTGCCTTCCACCAACCCGGCCTCTTGACTGGCTTTTGAGCAGCGAGCAGTCAGACCCGCTTTTGGTTACAGCTGGTCATGTAGATTATTTCCATTTTTCCAAGATTAAAAAAGCTTTGAAATGTTATTAAAATTAATATTTGGAACATACATTTTTGGAATGTGATTTTCCTTCTTTATGATGGATTTGCCATAGCAAAAACGACTGCTGGTCCATTTTCAGAAGCAGCGTGTAATGACTGCGTTGGAGAACGCTGAACAACTCTGAACACTAACTTGGGGTTGCTTACACTTCTGTTCCTGTGAGTACCAGACACACTGTGGCCTTGTTTCCATATTTTCCATCATTTCTAGTTCCCTTTTCGTCAGTCATTTATGGGCATCATTAGCATGTTTATCTCTGGGGTTTCCACTGTTTTTCTTGTTGACATTTATGGACTCAGAGTGTACTAAAATACTAGCTTTGTCTCTTACAGTTATTGTGAATATTGTTCTCTAGTTTGTTGACTACTTTTTAATTTTCATCACCCATGCTTTTGGGGAACATGCCTGCTTAAAGATGATGATAAGATGACAATAACTGTAATACAATTGTGTTCCTCAGACCCAACAGGTCCTTTCGTTCAGGACACTCTGTGTCTGTCGCGGCCATCTGTTCAGGCTGCTGCCTGTGTTCTGGCATCACTTCTTAACTGAAAGCTACTGTGCTGGAGCTCAAAACAGGATAGAATATGAGAAAAATCAACGCAGAGAATATCAGACCCTGTACTGAGCAAGAATACGACAATACACTCCAGACATGGAGTCACAGCTTAGCTCCTGCTGCATCTTGGTGGGCTGGTGTTTAGCCGAGAAGGGTGCTCCGGGGGGGGTTGATGGAGAGAGGTGGTTGCCAGCTCCTCTGATGCCAGACTAAGTGGACAGAAGTGCAGCACTGGGATGCAGGTATGATGGCTTTGACGTTATAGACTCATAAATACTTAATAGCCGTAAGTAGATGCCTCAGGGTGCCTCATTTTGGCTTACTAGGAAAAAGACATTTTCTTGTCTCCTGAGCAGCTGCAAGATGAAATGAATGACCTTGGGAGGTAATGAGATGATATCTATAGCGTGTTCTCTTCGGTTTTGAGCTCTAGCCCAGGAGTTCTTAATGGAAGGTGCTGAATGGAGACTGCAGGGCACTTGGAATGACATCTAGGGACACAGCAGGATGACGTGAGTCTAGGGGCACTTTACCTCTTCCATCTAGACCACCCTACCAACCCCATCACAGAAGAAAATGAGCGTGGTTTAGCAAGCCTTTCTTTCTTTCCTTCTTTAGGATCATGAACTACCCTTTCCATAGTACATTATAGCGTTATTTCCACAATCAATGCCAAGCTCACTGAGCTACAGTTTGCAGAAACTCACCTTATTTTCCTTTCAGGAGAAATGACAAGGACAGCTGCTGATTGGCAGTCCCCTTTTTATCCCTGGTCTCTGCACTGCTTTAAGGATGTCCTTAGCCCACAGTCCACCCAAAACTCTTCATCGACCATCTCTGCAAACCTAGTCCTTCCCATCTTCAGGAGACCTTCCACAGTCTTTAGAACCCAAAGGAAGCTGCTTGATGAGTTTATAAGAGCTCCTATGGTCAAAGCTATAGTTTTCCCAGTAGTCATGTATGAAAGTGAGAGTTGGACCATAAAGGAGGCTGAGTGCCAAAGAATTGACGCTTTTGATCTGTGGTGCTCTTGAAAGAATTGATGCTTTCAAACTCTCTAAGACTCTTGAGAGTCCCTTGGACTGCAAGCAGATCAAACCCAGTCCATCCTAAAGGAAATCAACCCTGACTATTCATTGGAAGGACTGATGCTGAAGCTGAAACTCCAATACTTTGGCCACTTGATGCAAAAAGTGCTGACTCATTGGAAAAGACCCTGATGCTGGGAAAGACTGAGGGCAGGAGGAGAAGGGGACCACAGAGGAAGAGGTGGTTGGATGGCATCACTGACTCAAGGAACATGAGTTGCACAAGCTCCAGGAGATAGTGAGGGACAGGGAAGCCTGGAGGGCTACAGTCCATGGGCTCACAAAGAGTCTGACACTACTTAGTCACTGAACAACACCAAAAACCCATTAACTGGCCTAAATGCTTGTGAAAAACAGGATAGACCAGGGGCCTAGAAGACTTTGCCCTCTCCAAGGGTGTTTCGGTGAGTGGTTCTTGGAGAAATGGCCATGCGGCAAGCTAAAAGCAACCCCCAAAGATAGTTAGAAGTAAAGTTCCCTAAGAAGAAGCCATTCTTCCGGTATATTCATCGGGTGCTGGGAACATGGGCCTCACAGCAACTGATCTGTGAAGTGTCATCAGCTAGAGGTGTGGTGAGCTTCTGCTTGCTCGGGGGACCTGGTGAAGCTGGTCTCCATGTGAGAGCAGAAAGCGGGCGAAACAGGAAGGGCACATGTTAGCAGCTCCTAGACGAATGATGTGTCCTTGAAGCAAGGGGGGCTTCAGGTGGCCATTTAATCAAAGAGATGCCAGATCATTTTTCAGTGGAGTCAGTAAATTAGGGATAAAGGAGAGGCAGTGGTGGACAGCCAGCCGTGGATACACAGGTGATGGTAGGGCCGGGTACTGTGGCGTGGGAATAGAGGATGTGGTGATGTGGGTGAGGAAGAGGAGGTTGAAAATTCCATAGTTCATGGTCTTCCCTCTAGGAAAGAAAATGCAAATGATCTGATGCGTGTAGGGGTTAGATGATGACTTCTTGAAAAGAAAGCTATCATCCGCTTTGAAAGTGAAAGTGAAGTTTCTCAGTAGTGTCTGACTCTTTGTGACCTCATGGACTATAGCCTACCAAGCTCCTCTGTCCATGGGATTTTCCAGGCAATAGTACTGGAGTGGATTGCCATTTCCTTCTCGAATCATCCATTTTAAATGCTTCTAAATAGGATCTGTATTATAGTGGATAGAGTTGTGTTCCCATCCCTAACCCTACCAAAAATATATATCTGAATCCTGGTCCTTGTGAATATCAATTTGTTTGGAAATAGGGTCTTTGCACATCTAATCAAGTCAAGATGAGGTCTTACTGATTGTTGCTGTTTAATCGCCAAGTTTTGTCCAGCTCTTTTTTAAAATTAATTATTTTATTTTAATTGGAGGCTAATTATAATATTGTAGTAGTTTTGCCATAGGGTGACATGAATCAGCCATAGGTGTACATGTGTTCCCCATCCTGAACTCCCTCCCTCCTCCCTCCGCTTCCCATCCCTCAGGGTCACCCAGTGCACCAGCCCTGAGCGCCCTGTCTCATGCATCGAACCTGGACTGGCGATCTGTTTCACATATGGTAATATACATGTTTCAGTGCTATTCTCTCAAATCATCCCACCCTTGCCTTCTCCCACAGAGTCCAAAAGACTGTTCTTTACATCTGTGCCTCTTTTGCTGTCTCGCATATAGGGTCATCGTTACCATCTTTCTAAATTCCATATATATGCGTTAATATACTGTATTAACTCTTATGCAACTCCATGTACCCTGCCAGGCCACTCTGTCCATCGAATTTTCCAGGCAAGAATGCTGGAGTGGGTTGCCATTTCCTTCTCCGGGGATCTTCTCGACCCAGGGATCGAATTTGCATCTCCGTTGTCTCCTGCATTGGCAGGTGGATTCTTTACCACTCATGCCCCCTGGGAAGCTCTAACTAGATCAGGATGGCCCAAACCCAGGGAATATGTCCTTATGAAAAGAAGGACATCTGGGCTCACTCACTGAGATGATAAAGAAGAAAGCCATCTAAACACAGAGGCGGAGATGGGAGCGATGCATCCGCCAGCCAGGGAGCTTTGAGGGGTGCCAGCAGCCCCCATAGGCTAGGAGAGAGGCACAGAACAGACGCCCCCTCAGAGTCTCTGGAAAGCATCCGCCCTGCTGACACCTTGATTTCGGACTTTCAGCCTCCGGAGCCGTGACAGGGTGCACTGCTGTTGTTTTAAGCCACCTAGTGTGCGGTGACTCGGTCCAGCTATCCTAGGAAATGAATACACCTGTTGAGCCCCTCACACGGTGACTCTCTGGAGTTACAGTGCTGAGGAACAAAAAGAATGATGAAGAAGAATGAGGACGACAATTTGCCAAGCGGACCTAAGGACCCCGCTGGGACGGGGAGTCGAGCGACCCGAGGGATGGATCGCTTCCTCTCAAGCGCCTCCTGCCTGGGCAGCCGGCCTGGGGAACACGGATGCTTGGAATGTTCTGGAGCTGGAGACCGGCGAGACGGACTGGGGAGAAGCAGAAGGGAGTTGGCTCTGCAGACCTGCAGGCAGGGGCCACGCTGTGAAAGTGGGATGTGAAGGAAGGCTTCCTGTGGGGGAGAGGAGTTGGGGGAGGGTCAGAGCCAGCTTCCCAGTTCAGCGCGCCAGCCAGTGGGTGGGAACACAGTGCAGGCATTTCCCCTCCTTTGCTCTGCAGCTCAGTGGCAATTGCCCTACTGATCCCTTTACTCTTCCAGCTGATGCCTGGCTCAGACCAGCAAAACATCCCCTGGCCCTCAAATTCCAGAATTTGCAGGGCTACAGGGCTGGAAACAGAGAGTCTGCCAAGAAGGAAAGAAAACTTTCTGCAACAGAGCAACCTGAACTGCCGATGAACACAGAAGGATTTTTTATGACCTGAGTTTTGTCTTTGTCTAAATGCCTTTTAACCGGTGTGAAGCTTTGAGGGATAAAACAGCCCCCAAAGACCTATCTATTACCCCCTTGTCCAAAATGGGTCTGCTCTCCTGTTTGTGTCTGGCAGCAAAATAGAAAATTACATTGGTGATAAAAATAAAGGAAGCTGTTTATTCCAGGCTTAAATCATTGTTTGCACTAAACGTTTGTATTCTTGTGTTCTGCGTTGCTAGGTATATAATTGGGAAGCATGCAAATTAGGCCAGATAATAAGCTGTAATTTCTTTGACTTCTAAGGAGGGTATTTGTAATGAAAACGGGTGTTTAAGTAGAATTTTAAGAGCTACTGAATAACACAAAGGAATAAATTACATTTTTTATTTTTTTAAGGAAGAGGAATTTATTACTTACCTCAGTGAGCTCCTGCAACACTGGGCCTTGGGATTTCTCAGCATTTCTTGTCCCCGATGCTGGTTTAAATAGAGAATCAGAAAGCTTCTTCCAGGGCTGAAGAGAAATGCATCTGAGCCTGGTATTAGCAGTAAGCCAGCCATGGGTTTCCTGATATTTTCTTCAAACCAGGAAAGAAAACCTTCCCTTTCGACTAGCATCTGATGAGCCAGATCTGAGCATGGCTTTAGTAAATTAAGGGGAAAACACAGCTCATACTCAGGGATGAATTCTGTGGACCATGGAGGCACGATAGAAGAGGGCATTTCTAACATATACCTCACCATATGTAAAATAGATAGCCAATGGGAAATTTACTGTATGACTCAGGGAACTCAGACTGGGGCTCTGTAACAACCTACAGTGGTGGGGTGGCGTGGGAGGTAAGAAGGAGGTTCAAGAGGGAGGGGACATAAGTATGCCTGTGGCCAAGTCATGTTGATATTTGGCAGAAACTGATGAAATCCTGTAAAGCAATTATCTTTCGGTTAAAAAATAAATTAATTAAAAATAAACCAGAAACAGTAATTAATTATTGCAGATGGTGACCCCAGCCATGAAATTAAAAGACACTTACTCCTTGGAAGGAAAGTTATGACCAAGCTAGACAGCGTATTAAAAAGCAGAGACATTACTTTGCCAACAAATGTCCATCTAGTCAAGGCTACAGTTTTTTCAGTAGTCATGTATGGATGTGAGAGTTGGTCTGTGATGAAAGCTGAGTGCTTAAGAATTGATGCTTTTGAACTACGGTGTTTGAGAAGACTCTTGAGAGTCAGTCCCTTGGGCTGCAAGGAGATCCAACAAATCCATCCTGAAGGAGATCAGTCCTGGGTGTTCATTGGAAGGACTGATGTTGAAACTGAAACTCCAGTACTTTGGCCACCTGATGCAAAGAGCTGACTCATTGGAAAAGACCCTGATGCTGGGAGGGATTGGAGGCAGGAGAAGGGGACCACAGAGGATGAGATGGTTGGATAGCATCACCGATCCAATGGACATGAGTTTGGGTAAACTCCGTGAGTTGGTGATGGACAAGGAGGCCTGGTCTGCTGTGATCCATGGGGTCACAAAGAGTCGGACACAATTGAGTGGCTGAACTGAACTGAATTAATTTTTAAAAGTGAAAGAAAGCGTTTCTAACATGTGCTTGCTATGCCCACGGTGGCCTGTAGGGGGCAGCATGCACAGGATGCTCAGGCCTGTCTGAGCCCTGGGCTCCTAAAAGTCGTGGCTCCTTCAGGAGGCTCCTCTGAGTTGCAGGTGCTTTGCCAAGCGTGGCTGCAGTGACTATGAGAGACTGATGGGCCTGGTTTTTGCCCCAGAGTAAGATGAGGGCTGGAGTGTAAGGTCTGATACTTGGCAGAGCCTTGAAAATGTGAAAAGAAAGAGAACATAAAAGCCCGTTTCCTGGAGGTGGCAGGACAGAATGAAGCAAGAGAGACAGACAGCTAGAGAGGGAGAAGGGAGCAAGGGGCTGAGGACTAGCCAGCTCCCCTCGGACCTCTCGTCCTGCCCAGAGCAGAGTGACTGTGCCTCAGCTTAGGAGGACAGGCAGATGCAACAAGGAGGCACCAGCATTTCAACCCTGGACCACTGACTGTCATCAGCCCCATTGAACTTGACTTTGGGGCTGCCTGGTCAGTGATTCTCCAGAACACAGATCCTCAGAGGACTCAGTAACGGTGGGGGGGGGGCCACGGGGCCCCCAGGAGAAGGGAGCAGATGTATAGCGCCAGGGCCAGCCTAGATGGTGGTTCAGGGCAGAGCCGGTCAGCTGGAGGGAGTGCTGGCCTGCATGCATTCTTTGGACATCTGGCTGCCTGTGGTTCCGGCGCCTGTCACCCGGACCGATTGCTGCACCTGATCTTAACCCTGCCCCACTCTCTACTCTGCAGGACTGAGTTCTGACCCTCTGAGTGCATCATCTGTCAGGACAGGCTCGATTATGCTGCTGTAACAAACAGTCTACAGTCTCAGCCCCAGGGAGCTGTTGGCCCCATTCTGGCCGCTGTATTGTGAGCAGAAAGGATGTGCCACCTCCCGGCTGTGCCTCTGATTTCTGGCACGAGACCCTCCAGGACTCCCTTCCCCTGTGGCACCTCTGTGGGTGGCATCCAGAAGGTGACCAGCCCTGGGTCTGAGTCACTCACTCGGGCTGAGAGAGGACATTTGGACTGATGAACTGCGCTCCCAACAGGCCCCGGCAGGAAGAGCTTCTCAAAGGGTGGTGTGTGCAGAGCCTGCAGGCGCAGGCTTCCTGGGACAGTAAGAAGCGTGCCTTTAGTCTTTTATCCCGACGCACTGAATCACAAGGCTCTCAGGAAGACCCCAGAAACCTGCGTTTTTATAACAAGCTTCTCCTGGTGCTTCTCCAGGCCACGAGGCGGGCCCACCTCTGAGTATTTGCAGAGGAGAGCTCATTCTGTCACGGTGTAAAGGGTGTGCTTGGGAAGCGCTGCCAAAGAATTTGACTGTGAACCAGCAGCTGTGAACTTGGAGCGTCAGCTTGGGGTGCCAGGTGGTCCTGGTGGGGATCTGGAAAGAAAGAAAGTCACTCAGTTGTGTCCGACTCTTTGCGACCCCATGGACCATTAGCCAACCACGCTCTTTCATCCAGGGATTTTCCCAGGCAAGAATACTGGAGTGGGTTGCCAGTTCCTTCTCTAGGGGATCATCCTGACCGAGGGTCTCCCACAATGGAGGCAGATTCTTTACCGTCTGAGCTTCTAGGATCTGGGTACAGCAGTAAATGAAGCCTCCAGCGGACAATGCAGCACCAATGTTCAACAGCGACCCCTTCTGGCAGGTGTAGACACGGCACCATTGATCTGATGGAAAGTTTTCGTTCTTCTGTTGTGATGCAAAAATGGGCTTGCTTCCCTGGTGGTTCAGATAGTAAAGAATCTGCCTGCCATGGGGGAAACCTGGTTTCCATCCCTGTGTTGGGAAGATCCCCTGTAGAGGAACGGCTACCCACTCCAGTATTCTTGCCGGGAGAATTCTATGGACAGAGGAGCCTGATGGGCTACATACAGTCCATGGGGCTGCAAAGAGTTGGACACCACCGAGCGACTTTCACAACAATGCAAGTAAGACCTTGGGAATGAGGTGACATTCTCAGGATAGAGAAAATTTAGGTAATTTGTGTGGGACTAGGTTTAGTCTTATGGATTCAGCAGTAAAATGCTTCAGTTCAGTTCAGTTCAGTCACTCAGTCATGTTGGACTGTTTACGACCCCATGAACTGCAGCATGCCAGGCCTCCCTGTCCATCACCAACTCCCAGAGTCCACTCAGACCCATTTCCATTATAGTCCAACTCGCACATCCATCCATGACCACTGGAAAAACCATAGCCTTGACTAGATGGACTTTTGTTGACAAAGTAATGTCTCTGCTTTTTAATATGCCATCTAGGTTGGTCATAACTTTCCTTCCAAGGAGTAAGTGTCCTTTAATTTCATTGCTGCAGTCACCATCTGCAGTGATTTTGGAGCCCCCCAAAATAAAGTCAGCCACTTTTTCCACTGTTTCCCCATCTATCTGCCATGAATTGATGGGACCGGATGCCATGATCTTAGTTTTGAATGTTGAGCTTTGATGCTTGGAGCCAGCTTGAGGAACTCTGCTCGTGGCAAAGGTCATGAGGAAGGAGGCTTCGGCATACACAAAGGCAGGACTGAGTCTCAGGAAACCCTCTGTTCCTGAGCATCTAACCCTGAAACCAGAGTCTGCCTACTTCACTGCTTCATGCTCTCACCTACACCTCTGACTTTATGGGGGGCTCTCCCCCATCACCATTTCTCTTGGAGAAGGAGTTAACCTACAGCTCCAGTTAATAAAAATTCCTGGGCATGACAAGAGTGTTTCAACTTACAAACTCCTGTGAAGATTATCTAGCCTGTCTGAACAGGTTCGTCTGGCTACATGTGATTGTTTACAGCCTCCCAACTGTGAGAGGCATGAAATGTTTTAAACTTTCTAAGACAGATTCTTTTAGAAAGTTAGAAATCATTAGTATAGTGGGTTGACTAGGAATTATATTGGTGAAGTGTTTTTCATTTGTTGAGCCAATGTTTGCTGCTAAATCCCCTGCCCTTATACATTTTAATGAATATATAACTAGCATATAGGACAAATAAGTATTAACCTTTAAGATTAATCATGTTAACCTTAGGCTAAGTAAATTCCTTTCTTAATTGTAACCCACTACACCCTCACCCCATAGGAATGCAACTTTATCTGGTACCTTTGGAGGGTGGTGCCTGGTTTAAGAAAAATCACCCCTGGAAAATAAGTTTTCTGGTTGACTGACCGTTATCCCAAAGAAAGGATCATAAAATGTTAGCAGGCCCCCTGGCCAGAAGATGATGTAAAACCCCTAAGACCTTTTTGTATACATTTATATGAAGCACCTGATTTTGATAAAGGTCAGGACTGCTGACCACCCCATGACTTTAAAATTTCCATTTGTCTTTATGTGTAATGAAAGGTATATAAGCAAACCTGGAAATAAAGAAAACGGATCAGTTTCTGGAAAGACTGGTCTCCTCATGTCATTCTTTCTCTCGCTTTCTTGCTGAATTCCCATTGGGAGCATGGATGCTTGCCAAGCCTGCTAACTTTGCCCTGGCTTCTAAGACCCACGCGGGAGGGAGCCCAAGGTGGGGCACCCTCCGCTATTCAAGTGGGCACTGGTGGCCTACGTAGGTGATGCAAACCTCTTGTCTCGAGGTTTTATTGGTATTCCACATAAATAAAGTTATTTAGCATCTTTTTCTCCACTAGTATTTTCCTACTACACTATTTATTTCTAATCTCCCTCCGTATCTTTAATTAAGCAATTAATTCCTAGGACGCCAACTCTGTCTCCGCTTTGAATTACCCTGTATCCACTGGGGCTGGACCCCAGCGCTTTAAGCCAACTTTTTCACTCTTCTCTTTCACTTTCATCAGGAGGCTCTCTAGTTCTTCACTTTCATAAGGGTGGTGTCATCTGCATATCTGAGGTTATTGATATTTCTCCCAGCAATCTTGATTCCAGCTTGTGCTTCCTCCAGCCCAGCGTTTCTCATGATGTACTCTACATAGAAGTTAAACAAGCAGGGTGACAATATACAGCCTTGACATACTCCTTTTCCTATATGGAACCAGTCTGTTGTTCCATGTCCAGTTCTAACTGTTGCTTCCTGGCCTGCATACAGATTTCTCAAGAGGCAGGTCAGGTGGTAATTAGGGCATGTATGGGCTTCCCTGGTGGCTCAGATGATAAAGAATTTGCCTGCAGTGCAGGAGACCTGGGTTCCATCCCTGGTTTGGAAAGATCCCCTGGAGAAGAGAAAGGCTACCCGCTCCAGTATTCTGGCCTGGTGAATTCCATGGACAGAGAAGAGTGGCTGGCTATAGTCCATGGGGTCACAGAGAGTTAGACATGACTGAGCGACTAACAAGCACACACACACAGGGCATACACAGCCTTGCCTCAGCTTGGAAAAATGACAGAAGTGGTTGTGTTCCTGCCTGAAGCAGGTAAAGTCGTTCTTGCCAGGTACATCTAAGTAATGTCTGCACTTGCTAGGAGGTCAGTTATTGCACAGCAGTGACAAATATCTGCTGAGCTAGCTTCCAAAAGCCCCTCAGGCATGAGCACACGGGGTGGCTGGAGGACTTACGTCCCACCTGTGCCTGAAATCTGTGAAACAGTAGCTCTAAATACATTATGTGCTCCTGGAAGCGAGATCAAGGGACTTGGGGTGGTACGGATTCACAAAGGCAGACTTCTTAAACTTCTTTCCTTTTGCTGAAATAAAAACACTGCTTCAGGCAGAGGTTGGTCTTGATCCCTCACTCTGATTGCTGGATTTCAGCAGCTTTGGAATCGGGGGCCTCCTACTGCTGTGGTCTTGAGTTGTCTCTGCTCTGTGCTCTGTGCCCGCTGAAAGGGCAAATTGAAAATAATATCCGGCTATGCAGGATTTTCAGCCTTGGGTCAATATCCATCGCTTATTGACTGATAACATTTTTCCCAGCTCCTTTCAAAACTGCAAGGAATATAATTAGAAATTATGTAATTCTTTTGTAAAGTGAATTACTCACACCAGACCAACAGCCTTGGGTCAATATCCATCGCTTATTGACTGATAACATTTTTCCCAGCTCCTTTCAAAACTGCAAGGAATATAATTAGAAATTATGTAATTCTTTTGTAAAGTGAATTACTCACACCAGACCAAGGCGGTTTCTTTTCAAGATCTAAGCTTATTGTTGTGGGGCAGTGGGGAGGGAAAACATCAACTCTATTTTTCTTCACTATCAAATCTCCAATCACCAGCTGAATCATGGGAAATATCACAAGAGTTTGATTTTAAAATAGTGTGATAGAGGCCAGATTAAGAAATAGGAATACATCTAAGAACATTGTCTGGAATTCTTTTTTTTTTTAAACCTGACACCTCTCTTTCTCTCTAGAGGTTTAATAAAAAGGATCAGGCTGAGTCATTTTGATGAGGAGGTGGATAGTGAAACATAGGGAGGATGAAAAAAAAAACAAGTTTATGTGGTAATTATATCAGAAGCTGGAAATTATAGAACATTAGAAATGTCTAGAAATTAGGAAGAATTGGCTTATTAGGCTTGGCAATATCTATGTATCCTCGTCTCAAAGCCCAGCCTCTCTTGGGAAAGGACGGTCCTCCTCCACTGAATTCAGGACTCTTTAAAGAGCCAATGGGAAGAGACACTGGCCCAGCTAATAAAATGCCGCCAGGATGGAGCCAGGTGAGGCTGCCAGGCTGCTGAGTTCAGTTCAGTTCAGTCGCTCAGTCGTGTCACACTCTTTGTGACCCCATGGACTGTAGCACCCCAGGCCTCCCTGTCCATCACCAACTCCCGGAGGTTACTCAAACTCATGTCCATTGAGTTGGTGATGCTGTCCAGCCATCTCATCCTCTGTCACCCCCTTCTCCTCCTGACTTCAATCTTTCCTAGCATCAGGGTCTTTTCAAATGAGTCAGTTCTTCACATCAGATGACCAAAGTATTGGACCTTCAGCTTCAACATCAGTCCTTCCAAGGAACATTTAGGACTGATTTCTTTAGGATGGACTGGTTGGATCTCTTTGAAGTCCAAGGGACTCTCAAGAGTCTTCTCCAACACCACAGTTCAAAAGCATTAATTCTTTGGTGCTCAGCTTTCTTTATAGTCCAACTCTCACATCCATATGTGACTACTGGAAAAACCATAGCCTTGACTAGATGGACCTTTGTTGGCAAAGTAATGTCTCTGCTTTTTATTTATTTATTTTTCTTCTTCTTTTTTTTAATTTTATTTTTACTTTATTTTACTTTACAATACTGTATTGGTTTTGCCATACATTGACATGAATCTGTCACAGGTGTATACGAGCTCCCAATCCTGATCCCCCCTCCCACCTCTCTCCCCATATCATCTGTCTGGATCATCTCTGTGCACCAGCCCCAAGCATCCTGTATCCTGTATCAAACATAGACTGGCGCTTCATTTCTTATATGATTGTATACATGTTTCATTGCCATTCTCCCAGATCATCCCACCCTCTCCCTCTCCCACAGAGGAGTCCAAAAGTCCATTCTATACATCTGTGTCTCTTTTACTGTCTCGCATAAAAGGTCATCATTGCCATCTTTCTAAATTCCATATATATGTGTCAGTATGCTGTATTGGTGTTTTTCTTTCTGGCTTACTTCACTCTGTATAATCAGCTCCAGTTTCATCCATCTCATTAGAACTGATTCAAATGCATTCTTTTTAAGGGCTGAGTAATACTCCATTGTGTATATGCACCACAGCTTTCTTATCCATTCATCTGCTGATGGACATAGGTTGCTTCCATGTCCTGGCTATTATAAACAGTGCTGCAATGAACATTGGGGTACATGC
>SJYC01026250.1:0-37838 GCA_006408675.1 Madoqua kirkii
TTATCCCAAAGAAAGGATCATAAAATGTTAGCAGGCCCCCTGGCCAGAAGATGATGTAAAACCCCTAAGACCTTTTTGTATACATTTATATGAAGCACCTGATTTTGATAAAGGTCAGGACTGCTGACCACCCCATGACTTTAAAATTTCCATTTGTCTTTATGTGTAATGAAAGGTATATAAGCAAACCTGGAAATAAAGAAAACGGATCAGTTTCTGGAAAGACTGGTCTCCTCATGTCATTCTTTCTCTCGCTTTCTTGCTGAATTCCCATTGGGAGCATGGATGCTTGCCAAGCCTGCTAACTTTGCCCTGGCTTCTAAGACCCACGCGGGAGGGAGCCCAAGGTGGGGCACCCTCCGCTATTCAAGTGGGCACTGGTGGCCTACGTAGGTGATGCAAACCTCTTGTCTCGAGGTTTTATTGGTATTCCACATAAATAAAGTTATTTAGCATCTTTTTCTCCACTAGTATTTTCCTACTACACTATTTATTTCTAATCTCCCTCCGTATCTTTAATTAAGCAATTAATTCCTAGGACGCCAACTCTGTCTCCGCTTTGAATTACCCTGTATCCACTGGGGCTGGACCCCAGCGCTTTAAGCCAACTTTTTCACTCTTCTCTTTCACTTTCATCAGGAGGCTCTCTAGTTCTTCACTTTCATAAGGGTGGTATCATCTGCATATCTGAGGTTATTGATATTTCTCCCAGCAATCTTGATTCCAGCTTGTGCTTCCTCCAGCCCAGCGTTTCTCATGATGTACTCTACATAGAAGTTAAACAAGCAGGGTGACAATATACAGCCTTGACATACTCCTTTTCCTATATGGAACCAGTCTGTTGTTCCATGTCCAGTTCTAACTGTTGCTTCCTGGCCTGCATACAGATTTCTCAAGAGGCAGGTCAGGTGGTAATTAGGGCATGTATGGGCTTCCCTGGTGGCTCAGATGATAAAGAATTTGCCTGCAGTGCAGGAGACCTGGGTTCCATCCCTGGTTTGGAAAGATCCCCTGGAGAAGAGAAAGGCTACCCGCTCCAGTATTCTGGCCTGGTGAATTCCATGGACAGAGAAGAGTGGCTGGCTATAGTCCATGGGGTCACAGAGAGTTAGACATGACTGAGCGACTAACAAGCACACACACACAGGGCATACACAGCCTTGCCTCAGCTTGGAAAAATGACAGAAGTGGTTGTGTTCCTGCCTGAAGCAGGTAAAGTCGTTCTTGCCAGGTACATCTAAGTAATGTCTGCACTTGCTAGGAGGTCAGTTATTGCACAGCAGTGACAAATATCTGCTGAGCTAGCTTCCAAAAGCCCCTCAGGCATGAGCACACGGGGTGGCTGGAGGACTTACGTCCCACCTGTGCCTGAAATCTGTGAAACAGTAGCTCTAAATACATTATGTGCTCCTGGAAGCGAGATCAAGGGACTTGGGGTGGTACGGATTCACAAAGGCAGACTTCTTAAACTTCTTTCCTTTTGCTGAAATAAAAACACTGCTTCAGGCAGAGGTTGGTCTTGATCCCTCACTCTGATTGCTGGATTTCAGCAGCTTTGGAATCGGGGGCCTCCTACTGCTGTGGTCTTGAGTTGTCTCTGCTCTGTGCTCTGTGCCCGCTGAAAGGGCAAATTGAAAATAATATCCGGCTATGCAGGATTTTCAGCCTTGGGTCAATATCCATCGCTTATTGACTGATAACATTTTTCCCAGCTCCTTTCAAAACTGCAAGGAATATAATTAGAAATTATGTAATTCTTTTGTAAAGTGAATTACTCACACCAGACCAAGGCGGTTTCTTTTCAAGATCTAAGCTTATTGTTGTGGGGCAGTGGGGAGGGAAAACATCAACTCTATTTTTCTTCACTATCAAATCTCCAATCACCAGCTGAATCATGGGAAATATCACAAGAGTTTGATTTTAAAATAGTGTGATAGAGGCCAGATTAAGAAATAGGAATACATCTAAGAACATTGCCTGGAATTCTTTTTTTTTTTAAACCTGACACCTCTCTTTCTCTCTAGAGGTTTAATAAAAAGGATCAGGCTGAGTCATTTTGATGAGGAGGTGGATAGTGAAACATAGGGAGGATGAAAAAAAAACAAGTTTATGTGGTAATTACATCAGAAGCTGGAAATTATAGAACATTAGAAATGTCTAGAAATTAGGAAGAATTGGCTTATTAGGCTTGGCAATATCTATGTATCCTCGTCTCAAAGCCCATCCTCTCTTGGGAAAGGACGGTCCTCCTCCACTGAATTCAGGACTCTTTAAAGAGCCAATGGGAAGAGCCACCTGCCCAGCTAATAAAATGCCACCAGGATGGAGCCAGGTGAGGCTGCCAGGCTGCTGAGTTCAGTTCAGTAAAGTCGCTCAGTCGTGTCGTACTCTTTGTGACCCCATGGACTGTAGCACCCCAGGCCTCCCTGTCCATCACCAACTCCCGGAGGTTACTCAAACTCATGTCCATTGAGTTGGTGATGCTGTCCAGCCATCTCATCCTCTGTCACCCCCTTCTCCTCCTGACTTCAATCTTTCCTAGCATCAGGGTCTTTTCAAATGAGTCAGTTCTTCACATCAGATGACCAAAGTATTGGACCTTCAGCTTCAACATCAGTCCTTCCAAGGAACATTTAGGACTGATTTCTTTAGGATGGACTGGTTGGATCTCCTTGAAGTCCAAGGGACTCTCAAGAGTCTTCTCCAACACCACAGTTCAAAAGCATTAATTCTTTGGTGCTCAGCTTTCTTTATAGTCCAACTCTCACATCCATATGTGACTACTGGAAAAACCATAGCCTTGACTAGATGGACCTTTGTTGGCAAAGTAATGTCTCTGCTTTTTATTTATTTATTTTTCTTCTTCTTTTTTTTAATTTTATTTTTACTTTATTTTACTTTACAATACTGTATTGGTTTTGCCATACATTGACATGAATCTGTCACAGGTGTATACGAGCTCCCAATCCTGATCCCCCCTCCCACCTCTCTCCCCATATCATCTGTCTGGATCATCTCTGTGCACCAGCCCCAAGCATCCTGTATCCTGTATCAAACATAGACTGGCGCTTCATTTCTTATATGATTGTATACATGTTTCATTGCCATTCTCCCAGATCATCCCACCCTCTCCCTCTCCCACAGAGGAGTCCAAAAGTCCATTCTATACATCTGTGTCTCTTTTACTGTCTCGCATAAAAGGTCATCATTGCCATCTTTCTAAATTCCATATATATGTGTCAGTATGCTGTATTGGTGTTTTTCTTTCTGGCTTACTTCACTCTGTATAATCAGCTCCAGTTTCATCCATCTCATTAGAACTGATTCAAATGCATTCTTTTTAAGGGCTGAGTAATACTCCATTGTGTATATGCACCACAGCTTTCTTATCCATTCATCTGCTGATGGACATAGGTTGCTTCCATGTCCTGGCTATTATAAACAGTGCTGCAATGAACATTGGGGTACATGCATCTCTTTCAATTCTGGTTTCCTTGGTGTGTATGCCCAGCAGTGGGATTGCTGGGTCATAAGGCAGTTCTGTTTGCAATTTTTTTAAGGAATCTCCACACTGTTCTCCATAGTGGTTGTACTAATTTGCATTCCCACCAACAGTGAAAGAGGGATCCCTTTTCTCCACATCCTCTCCAGCATTTATTGCTTGTAGACTTTTGGATCACAGCTCTTCTGACTGGTGCAAAATGGTACCTCATTGTGGTCTTGATTTGCATTTCTCTGATAATGAGTGATGTTGAGCATCTTTCTCTGCTTGTTAATATGCTGTCTAGGTTGGTCACAACTTTCCTTCCAAGGAGTAAGCGTCTTTTAATTTCATAGCTGCAGTCACCATCTGCAGGGATTTTGGAGCCCCCCCTCCCAAAGTTTAAAGTCTGCCACTGTTTCCACGGTTTTCCCATCTATTTGCCATGAGGTAATGGGACTGGATGCCATGATCTTCGTTTTCTGAATGTTGAGCTTTAAGCCAACTGTTTCATCTCCTCTTTCACTTTCATCAAGAGGCTCTTTAGTTCTTCACTTTCTGTCACCTGCACATCTGCCAGGCTGCTAGTCATCCTAAAATTCCAGCCATGTTGTAAAGAACCACTGGGGGAAAATGAAAATGGATCTTTTATAAAAAGGTTTTGGTAATGTATTACCCTTAATGGATTTTAAGAACCATTTTAGCTGTAATAAACTCATGCAACTTCACCTGGAACTGTATGAAAGCTATTAAATTAGAGAACATCAGTGCTTCTTAGTGCTACTAAGACAGTGCTTCTCAGAACTGAAGGTGGGATTCTGTCCAGATGAAGATTCAGTAGGTCTAGATGAAGCCTGAGCTCTCCATTTCTCAGAAGCTCCCAGGCCTTGCTGATGCTGTTGGTCCATGGAATCACCTGCAGGAAAGCGAAGAGATTTGCTAGTAGAAGGGGGCCTCTCTTTTGTCTGAGGAAGCTATGTTTCATTCAGTCTCAGGGTTTCTTTGTTTCTTCCATGTGTGTTTCAGTTGGTACCTCTGGGCGCCTGTTGTTCAGGAGAGGAAGCAGAGTGTGACTTTTATGGTTGTTTCCAATTGTAATAAAAGCTAGAGTTTACAGCCCACTCCTCAGTTGTCTTTTGAACAGCAAGCTTTTCCACTTGAGTTTCCCAAGATGTTTTCCTCTTGTGGTGTGTTTGGTGCTGGAGGGTCCTTATGCCCAGCCAGAGTGACGGAGGATACAGCAATCGAACCAGGCGCAGGAGGGAACTGGTGATACTAACCCATGCAATGAAGCTGATTCAGTATAACCATCAGAAGTCTGCATGCTCTAACTGGCCACTTTCTGCTGGTGCTTCGACATAGTGGGGCTGCCTTCCACAATGGGGTGTCCTGTCTTCTTAATTGAAATTTTATCGGGAGTGTTGTAGATTATGTCATTTAAAACATAACCCATAGAGATACTGCGAAGACTTTATTGTTCCTTTAATGGTGACATTTTACGAAACTGCAGTGCAATACCACAAGCAGAGGGCAGACAGTGGAATGATCCACGGGATTCATTCAGATTCTCCAGTTTTACTAGAGTCATATCTTATGTACACGTCCAGTCCTGTCTGACTCTTTGGGACCCCATGAACTGCAGCCTGCCAGGCTCCTCTGTCTGGAATTCTCCCGGCAAGAATCCTGGAGTGGGTTGCCATCTCCTCCTCCAGGGCATCTTCCCAACCCAGGGACTGGCCTCTCCTGCTTCCCTTGTGTGCCAGGTGGATTGCTCACTACTGGGCCCCTGGGGAAGCCCGGCTTCCCTGGTACTCGTACATGTATGTATGCTTAACTCTACACAACTTTATCACGTGTCTAGATGCATGGATTCATCACCACAGTTAAGACACTGATATCCCATCACCACAAGGATCTGTCCTGGAGCCCTTTTATAGCCAAAGCCACCTCCACACCTCACCCTGTCCATTACCTTAGGCAACAATTAATCTGTTCTCCCTTCTTAAAATTTTGTCATTTAAAGATTATATGTAAATGGAGTCCTATAGTATATAATCTTTTGCTATTGGCTTTTTTTCGCTCATCACGAGTCCCTGGAGATTCATCCAAGCTTTTCTGTTCATCTGTAGTGTACCTGTTATTCTTGATTAGTATTTTAGGGAGTGTATGTATATACCACAGTTTGTTTAAGCTTTTACCTGTTTAAAACATTCTTTGATGCTTCCTCTTTGGGGCCATTACAAATAAGGTTGCTATGGACATTCATGTTAAAAAAAAGTTATATTTTAAAAAATTTCTCCAGGATAAATGCCTAAGACTAGAGTTACTGGGTTGCATGCGATTGTAAATCATTTCTTACAGCGGCTGTACTGTTTTTGCATTCCTACCACCAATGTACGGCTTCCCTGGTGGCTCAGATGGTAAAGAACTTGCCCACAACGTGAGAGACCCGAGTTCAACCCCTGGGTCAGGAAGATTCTCTGGAGAAGGGAATGGCTACCCCTCCAGGATTCTTGTTTGGAGACTCCCATGGGCAGAGGAACCTGGTGGGCTACAGTCCACAGGGCCACAAATATTGGGACGTGACTGAATGACTAACCCACAACACCAGTGCATGAGAGATTCCATTTCTCTGCATCTTCAGCGGCATTGTGTTCTCAATTTTTTTTTTTTAGTAATTCTGATTGGTGCAAAATAATATCTTATTGTGGTTTTAATTCATATTCCAGATGGCTAACGATGTTGAACATCTTTTCCTGTGCTTATTTGCCATCTGTATCTCCTCTTCAGTATCTCCACATCCCCCACCCCCCGCCGCCGTTTTTAAATTGGAATGTTTAATTTTTTACTGTTGTGTTCTGTGACTTTTTTGCATAGTCTAGGAACTAGTTTTACGTTGAGCATTAAGTCTGCAAATATATTCTCCTTGTCAGTAGTTTGTCCTTTTTTTTTTCCTTCATATGAACTTTGGAGGAAGGAAAAGTTTTTAATTTTGATGATGTCCAATTCATCATTTTTTTTCTCCTTATGGATTCTGCTTTTTGTGTCAAGTCTAGGACATTCCTGCTTAGCCCGAATTGTGAGAATTTTCTCCTATGATTTTTTCTTTAAAGTTGTTATAGTTTTATCTTTTTCATTTAATCCAAATCCACTATAAGTTGGTTTTTGTATAGGATATAAGATTTAGGTGGAGGTTAATTTTTTGGCAGATAGATGTCCAGTTGCCTCAGTACTATTTGTTAAAAAGGCTATATCTCAGATGGTAAGGAATCTGCCTTCTATGCAGGAGACCTGGGTTGAAAGATCCCCTGGAGGAGGAAATGACAACCCACTCCAGTGCTCTTGTCTGGAGAATTCCATGGCCAGAGGAGCCTGGTGGACTACTGTCCATGGAGTTGCAAAGAGTCAGTCATACAGGACTGAGTGACTAACGCGCACAGGTCATTTACAGTTGAATTGCTTTTGCAACTTTAACGGGATCAGTTGACCATGTCTGTGTGGGTCTATTTCTGGGTTCTGAGACATTTTGTTCCATTGATATATATATTTATCCATTTGTCAATACAACAGTCTTGCTTGCTGTGGCTTAATACTGGGTAGTATAAGCCCTTAGATTTTAGTCCTCTTTGTCAAGATTGTTTTAGTTATTATAGGACATCAGGTTATCTGCAGACAGAAGCTGGTTTATTACTGTGTTTCTGATCTATATGCCTTTCATTTCTCTTTTTACTTTTGTCAGTCTTGCTAAAGCCTTATTTATTAATTTTTCAAAGACAAAGTGTTCTATTGATTTTTTTTCTCTTTTTTTGCTATTTTTTTACTATTGACATGTACTCTTATCTTTATTACTACCATCCTTCTCCTTGCTTTGCATTTATTTTGCTCATCCTTTGCTAATTTCTTGAGGTAGGGACTGGTAAAGAATTCACCTTCAGTGTGAGAGACCTGGGTTCAATCCCTGGGTTGAGAAGATCCCCTGGAGGAAGGTATGGCAACCCACTCCAGCACTCCTGCCTGGAGAATCCTATGGACAGAGGAGCCACAGTCTATGGGATCACAAAGAGTCGGACACGACTGAGCAACTTAGCACACACAGCGACAGGAGCTTAGACTATTGATTAGATGCCTCATTTCTATCATAAGCACTTAGTGACATAAATTCCCCTCTTAACACTGCCGTAGCTGCGTCTCACTGATTTTGACATGTTGTGTTTTTGTTTTCATTAAAGAAGTGTGTTGTTTAATTTTCCGCATGGTGATAGATTTCTCAGTAGCCTTCCTATTAGTGATTTCTAGTTTGAATCCCTTACAATCAGAAACCATGCACTGTGCAATTTCAGTTCTTTTAAAATGTGCTAAGGATTGTTTTATGACCCAGGATATGGTCTATCTTGGTGAATGTTGCACAGGCGCTTGAGAAGAAGTGTATTCTGTATTTATTAGTGGAGTGTTTTATGTAAGTCGATTAGTTCCTGTTGGTTGATTGTATCACTCAGATTTTCTATATTTTTGCTGTTTTTCTGTCTTGTAGTTCTGCCAGTGACTAGTGGAGAAGGAAATGGCAACCCAGTCTAGTATTCTTGCCTGGAGAATTCCATGGGCAGAGCCTGGTGGGCTATAGTCCATGGGGGTCACAAAGAGTCAGACACAACTGAGGCAACCTAGGCAGGCGTGCACGCAGTGGCTGAAAGGAATATTGAAGCCCCCAAGCACAACTGTAGATCTGTTTCTTCTTTTAGCACTATACGTTTTTGCTTCATCTATTTTTAGGTTCCATTGTTTGATGGGTACACATTTAGGACCATTATATCTTCCTAGTGAATTGATCTTTTTGTCATCATGTAATAATCTTCTTTGTCTTTAGTAATTTTCTGTGTTCTTAAGTCTATTTTCCATTATGTATAAATAAGCCACTCCTTTCTTTTGATTAATGTTTCTATGGTATATCTTCTCCATCCTTTTAATTTCAACCTGACTATATAATTGTATTTCAAGTTTCTTTCAGACACAATAGAATCACGTTTTTGTCTTTTGATTGGTGTATCTAATTCATTTTCATTTAAGATAATTATTGATATGTTAGTGCTTGAGTCTACTATTTTATTGTTTGTTTTCTGTTTGTTTCCTCTGGTTCTTACTCTTTTCTCCTTGATTGCCTTCATATAGATTACTTTAACACATGTTAGGATTTCTTTAACTTACTTAGAGTGTTTTGGAACGTCATCTTCCCCTTTCTATTCAATCTTATTCCCTTTCTCAAATCAGTATTCTATTTTGGGCATGCAGACTAAAGCTCGGGTTTATTTTTGAGATACCTTTGTGTGTTGTAGCAGAGACCAACAGAGTGCAAAATTAAGCACAATATAAACTTGAAAGCGTAATGTATAGAAATTCAATGCTCTTTCAAACTCACCTCCTTTGATCTTTGCTTTGAGGGAGGAAAGGCAGAGGTGAAATGACGTCCAAAGTCACAGAGGAGAGAGACCAAGTTGCTTTATTTGTGGGTTAATAAATTGTCCACTATACCTATCTGTACACACAGCTTCCCAGCCAACAGGTATACCAGCAGAGAAGAGGAAAAGTGAGAAAAGCTTCCAATGAGTGGGGCATAGCTCACTGGTGTGTCATGACGAGGCAACTACAAAACAGTTGCCTGGGATCTTTACTTAAGACACAGTGCTTGACATGCCACCTTTCTGCTGAGTTAGAGGTCATAAGCATAGCTACTAACCCAGAAAAGTATGCTGGTGGTGACTTTGCATGAACTGCTACTGTGGAAGGAATTCTAGGGAAACACAAAGCCCAGAAACCTTTGTATAGCTTTTATTTTTAAGGCAATTCCTCTCCAATATTTTTCTATGAGAACACTCTAACAGAGAGCACAGTAAAGAGCACAGATATGGTTATAGCGGTAGGTTTCTGAGCATTGATTATCATCACGTCTCTGACAAGGAGCCATTCAACTTGTCCTTGAATATTTTCAGTAATGGTAAACTCATTTCCTCCCCAAATATCTCATTCCTTTCTGGGATGGCCTTGGGTTAGAAAGTGCCTCCTTCTCTGGGAACGATCCCTGAGTCCCTGTGGGTTTGCCCAGGAACAGGCTCATTGTCATACCTCCTGAGGGTGCGCATGAGTCAGGTGCTTCTCCCCAAGGCAGCTCTTCAAGTGAACGTTTAGGACTGCGATTCCCTCAGCTGCTTCCCACATGGCACCGTCGTGATGCCTCCAACCTCACGAGTATCTTCCTGCAAACCCTCTCGGACATGTCCGGATGCCTTTCAGAGGCTGAGGCTGGCAGGGCAGCCTGGGGCAGCAGGTCCTGTCCCTAGACTCTCCCTGGGCTCCCTGCTCCCAGACGCCTTCTCTGATGTCCCGGTCGGTAAGGGTTTTCCTCTTTAGAACCCTTGTCTTTTCCTCTTGCTGCCCTTCTCAGAGTGTTCTGCCTTTCTGGCTCTTCCACTAGATTAAGGGCATTTTAAGGAAAAGAACTATACGAACTCAGTCTATTAGACTGACTCCTCTGGGTTTGGGTGGGAACCATCATAAAAGCTTGCCTTCAACAAATCAAAGTGTAGGTGTGTGTGGGAGGCAGCTGAGCATAATTATTTATTTTAACCACTTGGCAACTGCCCAAGCCTTTATCTCTGGGAAATGGTGAACCTCATCATGAACTGTACAGGCTTTGCTCTGGGAGGACGAGCTTTCTGCCTGCTCCCATAACTCTCCTGCCTCCTCAGCCTGAGAACTACTTATCAGAGGACACTGTCTGGGTTTCAGTAGTATTTGGCTCATCATTAAGGCCCATAGGTCTGCACTGGCTTTGCTCGCTAGCATCCTTTCCTCCTCCTTCTGGTGAAGAAGAGCTCTTCCTGCAGGAAACCCATTTCCTGCTGTTGAACAGCCGGGATATCATGTCCAGTCACAGGGGTGGGGAAAAGATGCAGGCCTGACCAGTGACGTACCCCACTGCTCTGGCTGCAGTGATTGGCTGAGGTACAGACACCCTGCCTGCGCTTGTCCAGTGAGATTCTTCCTTGAGACCCTTATAGAGATTAAAGATAAACGCTTTCTATTGACCAGCATCAGGCCACTAAACTGACAGGATGTGAGTCTAGGGTTTCCAGCAGACATCAGTCCTTCCCTGAGGAGATGGAGCAAGAAACAGAAACATAAGGATTTATTTGGGAGATATGACCAGACTTTTTAATTTCATGAACCAGTTGATTGTGTTTTTGTGCCTAAGCTAGTTTGGGTTGGTGTCTGTGACCAACAGTTGACAGGGTCCTGATGAATGGAGCAGCAAATAGAACTGTGAACCGCTTACGTGGAGAAGGGCAATCGTCACAGCTCCTGGGCGGCAATAGATCAGGTAAGAGAAGCAGGGAAGAGGACGTACGGGAAGGATTCCAGAAGCTGATGGAGCGATGTGAGGGCTGTGTCACCAGGCATGGGGAGAGCGAGAAATAAGGACACTCAAGATATCTCAGCAATGAAGTCACGGACTTCCTTTCTGAAAGTGAGAATTGTAAGCATCCTTGACCATGAGCGACAGGACGTACCTGTATGTTGTCCTGTTGATTTTTCTCTCTGAAAGGAGTCCCATGGCGGTATCATCTTGGTTGAATTGCTGCAGGAGGCTGCCATTTAGAAGGATGCTTATGAATCCACACAAAGGACACTTGTATCCTGAACAATGATCATGTCAATGGGATAAAGTGACAATGCAGAATCCAAAGGGGTTTTGGAGGAAGCCTTTATAGGCTGGATTAGTTATTGGATGAGGACAGACCCAAAGGAAGGAATCGGGGTGGATGCCCAGGTGTCCAGGAGCGTGGATGGTGCTGCTGCTCACTGAGAGAGACTGGTAGGGAGCAATCTGGGGAGGGCTGGGGCCCAGCAAAGAAATGAGGTTAGAGACGCAAGTCGAGTTTCAGCTGTCTCTGCCATGTCAGAGGGCAGTCCAGCCACAGGAGGCCACTGTCCCCCTGACTTCTAAGGACCGTTAGCCAGCCTTCACTGCTCCGGCTGAAAGAATACACAAGGCAGCTTACCTTGCATGTGTTTCACTCGTAAGAACAAAGTCCCAAGACCATTTCCTTTCTCACAATTGTTATCTGGAATTAGAGTCAATTGCTTCCAGACGAGAAACGGCACATCGGTCTGGTGGCAATTGATTATATCTGGGATCTATAGAAGAACAATGCATTCTGTACGCAGTGTATTAATTTAGAAGAGACCAGTCATACTATTAAACTAATTGAGCATTAAAGCGTCGAGAGACGTGGCAGCATAAGGAAAATCACTTTGGTGGTGGAAGCGTTCTGTATCTTCATTGTGGTCATAATTACAAGATACACATGTGATAAAACTGCAAACTCAGCACACACACTACACACTCACACACAGATGCGTGTAAAACTGGTAAAATCTGAATACCGTCAATGGATTGCCCCCACACCCATTTCCTGGATTTGAAATTGTCTGTACTTATGCAGTGAGGAAAATGGGGTGAATGGATACTGTGTCTCTGTACTGTTTTTTGAAATTTTCTCTGAAACTATGATTGTTCCTAAATAAAAAAAGTTTTACTCTAGAAACTTTATTTGAAAAGAAAGTCGAGTAAGATTTTTTTAAGTCTGCACAATGACGTCGTCTGAGGTCTTGTTTACTCATAATGCAGGGTAGGTAGGAATATTGCCAAATCAGACAAGTCTGGTTTCAGTCATGCTTGAGCCCCAAACTATCCGGCCCATCTCAGCCTTGCATGTTATGACTCCTTCACATTTGCACCAACCGTCAGAACTATTGAGGGTGCCTTTCCCTGGCGCTGGTCCCCTCCAAGACTGGCATTGTTCACGTCCCTGGTTGAGTGGAATGAAAAGATAAGCTGACAGTTTCCTCTGACTTCTCTGCTCTGCCGTCTTGACGTCTTTCACTATTGGTAAAAGAGTAGCTGTGGGAGGAAGCAAAGGGAAAAGCAGAGGACACGCAGCACGGCCGTCTGCCGTGCTGCATCTTCGTGGAAAGCGAGAGCATACATATCGCTGCAGGCAGAGTTCAGCTGCAGGGTGGGGGGCAAAGAAGTTAGGAGAAGGAAAACCATGCAGTCAAAGTGACCACATGTATGTGGAATCTAGAAAAGTGGTACAGATGAACCTGTCTGCAGGGCAGGAACAGAGATGCAGGTGTAGAGAACAGGTGTGTGGACACAGCCGGGGCTGGGATGAGCTGGGAGATTAGGATTGACATACACACACTACAATATGGAAAGAAGAGGCGGCAAGAATGCACAGAAGAACTGTACAAAACAGACCTCCATGACCCAGATAACCACGATGCTGTGGTCACTCGCCTAGAGCCAGACATCCTGGAATGCGAAGTCAAGTGGGCCTGAGGAAGCATCACTATGAACAAAGCTAGTGGAGGTGATGGGATTCCAGCCGAGCTCTTTCAAATCCTCAAAGATGATGCTTTGAAAGTGCTGCACTGAATACGCCAGCAAATTTGGACAACTCAGCAGTGGCCATAGGACTGGAAAAGGTCAGTTTTCATTTCAATCCCAAAGAAAGGCAATGCCAAAGAATTCAAACTACCACACAATTGCACTCATCTCACGTGCTAGCATAGTAATACTCAAAATTCTTCAAGCTAGTCTTTCAACAATACCTGAACCAAGAACATCCAAATGTTAAAATTGAAATTAGGAAATGCAGATAAACCAGAGATCAAATTGTCAACATGCGGTGGATAATAGAAAAAGCAAGAGAATTTCTCGCTTCTGCTTCAGTTCAGTTCAGTCACTCAGCCATGCCTGACTCTTTGTGATCCTGTGGACTGCAGCATGCCAGCCCCCCTGTCCATCACCAACTCCCGAGCTTACTCAAATACCATCTAACCATCTCATCCTCTATCGACCCCTTCTCCTCCCACTTTCAATCTTTTCCAGCATCAGGGTCTTTTCCAACTAGTCAGTTCTTCACATCAGGTGGCCAAAGTATTGGAGCTTCAGCTTCAACATCCCTCCTTCCAAAGAATATTCAGGACTGATTTCCTTTAGGATGGACTGGTTGGATCTCCTTTCAGTCCAAGGGATTCTCAAGAGTCTTCTCGAACACCACAGTTCAAAAGGATCAGTTCTTTGGTGCTCAGCTTTCATTATAGTCCAATTCTCACATCCATACATCACTACTGGAAAAACCATAGCCTTGACTAGACGGACCTTTGTTAGCAAAGTAATGGCTCTGCTTTTTAATATGCTATTTAGCTTGGTCACAACTTTCCTTCCAAAGTGCAAGCATCTTTTAATTTCATGGCTGCAGTCACCATCTACACTGATTTTGGAGCCCAAGAAAACAAAGTCAGGCACTGTTTCCACTGTTTCCCCATCTATTTGCCATGAAATGATGGGACCAGATGCCATGATCTTAGTTTTCTGAATGTTGAGCTTTAAGCCAACTTTTTCTTTCTCCTCTTTTACATTCATCAAGAGGCTCATTAGTTCTTCTATGCTTTTTGCCATAAAGGTGGTGTCATCTGCATATCTGAGTTTATTGATATTTCTCCTGGCAATCTTGATTCCAGCTTGTGCTTCATCCAGCCCAGTGTTTCTCATGATATACTCTGCATATAAGTTAAATAAGCATGGTGACAATATACAGCCTTGACATACTCCTTTCATCCTGCACTAAAGTCTTTGTGTGGATCATAACAAATGGTGGAAATTCTTAAAGAGATTGGAATATCAGACCACCTTACCTGCCTCCTGAGAAATCTGTATGCAGATCAAGAAGCAACAGTTAGAACTGGACATGAAACAACAGACTGGTTCCAAATTGGAAAAGGGTATTTCAAGGTTGTATAATGTCATATTGCTTATTTAATGTCTGTGAAGAGTACATCATAAGAAATGCTGGGCTGTATGAAGCACAAGCTGGAATCAAGATGGCTGGGAGAAATATCAATAACTTCAGATAGGCAGATGACACCACCCTTATAGCAGAAAGTGAAGAGGAACTAAAGAGCCTCTTAATGAAAGTGAAGGAGGAGAGTGAAAAAGCTGGCTTAGAACTCAACATTCAAAAAACTAAAATCATGGCATCCAGTCCCATCACTTCATGGCAAATAGATGGGGAAACAATGGAAACAATGAGACTTTATTCTCTTGGGCTCCAAAATCACAGCAGATGGTGACTGCAGCCATGAAATTCAAAGACACTTGTTCCTTGGAAGAAAAGCTGTGACAAACCTAGACAGCATATTAAAGAGCAGAGTCACTACTTTACCAACAAAGGTCTGTCTAGTCAAAGCTATGGTTTTTCCAGTAGTGATGTATGGGTGTGAGAGTTGGACTATAGAGAAAGCTGAGTGCCAAAAAATCAATGCTTTTGAACTGTGGTGTGGGAGAAGACTCTTGAGAGTCCCTTGGACTGCAAGGAGATCCAACCAGTCCATCCTACAGGAGATCAGTCCTGAATATTCATTGGAAGGACTGATGCTGAAGCTGAAGCTCCAATACTTTGGCCACCTGATGCAAAGAGCTGACTCTTTAGAAAAGACCCAGATGCTGGGAAAGATTAAAGGCAGGAGGAGAAGGTGATAACAGAGGATGAGATGGTTGGATGGCATCACCACCTTGATGGACATGAGTTTGAGCAAGCTCCAGGAGTTGGTGATGACAGGGAAGCCTGGCATGTTGCAGTCCTTGGGGTCTCAAAGAGTCAGACATGACTGAGCTGAACTGAACTGATATGTAAAATAGACAACTGTACATAACAAGGAGCTCAGCTCAGTGGTCTGTGATGACCTAGAGGGGTGGGATGGGGAGCGAGGGAAGGAGAGCCAAGAGGGAGGGGATAAGTGTAGGCATATGGCTGAGTCACTTGGCTGCACAGCAGAAACCAACACAGCATTGTAAAGCAACTATACCCCAGTTTTCAAAGTCAACATTATTGCCTCGCAGACAGCATCAAAATAACGTAGACAAAGATGTCCAGCCAATCCACAGAAGATGAGAAAGGACACTCATTTCTTCTGATGTATAAAAACTGGAACTTTTAACAACACTTGTGCTCAATCCAGGAAGCACTGAAGAGGTAGCTTGCTGCCTTCTCGCCAGTCTCCTGGAAGGACTTACCGTGAACTAGAAGCTGCCTGTGTACAAGCAAAGCCCACAGTCCTTCACTGGACAGATGAGGAAGAAGGCTCAGACCCCAACTCCTCAGCCCTTGACTGAGTAGGGAAGTTCAGTTTGGGGTCGGGGATGGGAAACCATCATTTGCATTGAATCCAAGTGGTGCTCTGCACCCCAGCTTCCCTAAATAAAGAATCTGAGGGATGAAACTGTACCTCTGTCAACTAAAAAGATGCATGCCTATTACACGGAGTGAAGTCAGTCAGAAAGAGAAGACAAATAGGGCATAGTAACATATATATATGAAATCCAGAAAGATGGCATCGGTGATCCTACTGGCAGGGCGGCGAAGGAGAGACAGCTGTAAAGAACAGACTTTTGGACTCAGTGGGGAACAAGAGTGTGGGAGGATCTGAGAGAATGGCGTTGACACATACACACTACCATATGCAAAACAGAGAGCCGGTGTGAGTCTGATGTGTGACGCAGGGCACCCAAAGCCAGTGCCTGTGACAATCTGAAGGCATGCGGAGGGGAGGGAGGTGGGAGGGGGTCTAGAATGGGGGGACACATGCATACCTATGGCCGATTTGTATTGATGTATGCCAAAAAAAACTCCATCATAATATTGTAATTATCCTCAATTAAAATAGATACATAAATTTTTAAAATGCATGATTTAAAAGGTAAGAGTTATGTTTTATTCAGCAAACTTTCTGGGGGCTTCAAGACTGGAAGACCACATCTCAGACTGTGCTAAGAAAACTTTCAAAGAAGAAGGGGTGCAGAGAGAGCCAGGATATGTAGGAGCCTTTTGCCTCAACACCAGGCAGTCAGAACAAAAGATTACCGTTAATAGAAGAAAGCCAGACATCTCAGGTTAAGGAATCTAGCGCTTTTTCTGTGCATGAGAAGATGCAAGAGCCTGCTGCTGCTGCCGCTGCTGCTGCTGCTGCTGAGTCGCTTCAGTCGTGTCCGACTCTGTGTGACCCCATAGATGGCAGCCCACCAGGCTCCCCCGTCCCTGGGATTCTCCCGGCAAGAACACTGGAGTGGGGTGCCATTCCTTCTCCAATGCGTGAAAAGTGGAAGTGAAGTCTCTCAGTCGTGTCTGACCCTCAGAGACCCCACGGACTGCAGCTTTCCAGGCTCCTCCAATCCATGTGATTGTCCAGGCAAGAGCACTGGAGTGGGGTGCCGTCGGCTCACTGAAATCATTCCTTTGATTTGCAGCTCAGCCACCCAGGGCCAGCATCCTGGGTTTTCTCTTCCTGAATTTCTCCAGGCTGCGCGGCTGGAGGTGGCTGCAGTCTGCCGACTCCTAGATGGTAGGTCTCTTGGTTTCTTCCCTGAGCCCCCTTGTGGCTCACCATCCGGGTGGCTGTGAGGTGATGGCTTGATGGCTACAACATCGTGTGTTTACTGATATGACAGGCAGTAGTTTATTGCTCCTCTTTCTGGCGTTTATTTTTCTAAAATTTTAGAACCCAAGATAGAGGAGGCTGTGCTTAAATCAACTCAGTAGCAGTTTCTGCTATTAATGGCCCTGTTACCAAATGAATAAGTGGGCAAGAGACAAAAAGAGAAAATAATAGCTCTTGACCAATGTTTATCTTCTCAGATGTCTTTTCTTGATTTATTAAACTGTTTAAGTAAAAGCAAGACTGGAAATGAAGTGTTCAGAGAACCAAGTTGTTGGTCCTGGGTTTTGTATTGACATTCTTACGAATTATTTTCTGGCTACTAGTTCACAGAAAACAACTTGTTCTTTTGTACCAATGTGCCTTACGTGGGTTGCTATGAATTTCTGCAGCACCACAAGGCTGAAGTTTAATTTGTATCAGATGTAGCACTTGACTGAATCTTATAATTTATTGAAATGCTGTTTAAGCTATGATGATCCAGGCCATTTTTCCTCACATTATTTCCTCATACTTCTAACCAAGCGCCTCCTTTTGTGTTTGGAGCATCAGCAGAGCCCTCCTGTGGATCGTTTAACAACTGTAATTTGCTGTTCATCAAGCTCAGCTTCTAGGGTAGGTAATTATGTCAGCTTCATGAGTTAGCCAGTGATTCTGGTCTGTTGGGGTAGAGACTTTAATTGAATGTTTATCGTCATGTGCAAAAAGAACGTGATTATAGACTAGATCTTGGCATTGCCAAAAGGAAAAAGAAAAACACACACATTCCAGTTCAAAGCATTTCAAGAAGAAAAGACAGCTTGGAAAGCAGCAGCTTTGTTTTGCCATGGAAAGGTTCATATCTTAGGACGTGATCCAATGCCAGGAATTTCCCTCAAGTCAAAACTATAAATTAAAGGGCTTCCCTGGTGATCCAGTGGGTGAGATTTCACGCTCCCACTGCAAGGGCACAGGTTTGATCCTTGGTCAGGGAACTAAGACTGTGCATGCCCCATGGCCCAGCCAAAAGAAGGAGAGAAAGGAAGGAAAGAAAGAATGTGCTTAACAATCTAAATTCAACCAAACTCTCTGACCAGGACAATGTACCCAATTTTTTAAAAAATATATACATTTTTTGTTGTGAACCATAACATGCATTCAGTCAGTTCAGTTCAGTTGCTCAGTCATGTCTGACTCTTCGTGACCCCATGGACTGCAGCACACCAGGCCTCCCTGTCCATCACCAACTCCCAGAGTCCATCCACTCAAACTCATGTCCATTGAGTTGGTGATGCCATCCGCCATCTCATCTTCTGTCAGCCCCTTCTCCTGCCTCCAATCCCTCCCAGCATCAGGGTCTTTTCCAATGAGTCAACTCTTCGCATCAGGTGGCCAAACTGTTGGGGTTTCAGCTTCAGTATCAGTCCTTTCAATGAACACCCAGGACTCATCTCCTTTAGGATGGACTGGTTGGATCTCCTTGCAGTCCAAGGGACTCTCAAGAGTCTTCTCCAACACCACAGTTCAAAAGCATCAATTCTTCAGTGCTCAGCCTTCTTCACAGTCCAACTCTCACATCCATATGTGACCACTGGAAAAACCATAGCCTTGACTAGATGGACCTTTGTTGGCAAAGTAGTATCTCTGCTTTTCAATATGCTATCTAGGTTGGTCATAAATTTCCTTCCAAGGAGTAAGCGTCTTTTAATTTCATGGTTGCAGTCACCATCTGCAGTGATTTTGGAACCCCCCAAAATAAAGTCTGACACTGTTTCCACTGTTTCCCCATCTATTTCCCATGAAGTGATGGGACCAGATGATATGATCTTCATTTTCTGAATGCTGAGCTTTAAGCCAACTTTTTCACTCTCCTCTTTCACTTTCATCAAGAGGCTTCTTAGTTCCTCTTCACTTCCTGCCATACAGAATTATTCACATAAATGTGAATAATGTTGATTGGCCATGCAGACCCATATCAAACATTTTTTAACTTCCCTTCAAATTCTCCTCTCTCATCCATCATGTTCCTATTGTTTGATATCTGCTCACTCTGCCATCTTGACTAGATCATCACAACTGTAGTATTAGCATGGCTAGAAATATTTATAAGTAGCCGTCACTCTTAGAAGACCTTCCGGCTGGACATGGAACACTGCGTTGTGGGGAATCTTCTCTCAATGCTGTGCTCCATGTGGTGTCTCTTCTGCTCTTGAAGAGTCGCCTCTCTGCTGACCATCCCTAAGTACAAAATATCTTTTCTTTCTAGTAATTTGGGGAAATGGCCTCAGCTTTGAGTTGTGATTTCACGAGGTGTTTGCCTTCTGCTGGTCTATGAGCTCCCTAAGGGTCACTAATGAAGCCGCTCAGTTATGTCTGACTCTGTGCAAGCCCCTGGACTGTAGCCTACCAGGCTCCTCTGTCCATGGAATTTTCCAGGTAAGAGTACTGGAGTGGGTTGCCGTTTCCTTCTCCAGGGGATCTTCCCAGCCCAAGGATCGAACCCGGGTCTCCCACACTGCAGGCAGACGCTTTACCGTTTGAGCCGCCGGGGGAGCCACCTCCCCAGGGTAATGCTCTGCTTCTCTGTTGCTGAAGGGAAGGAGGCCAGGAGGTCACATGCCCATTGGACTCTGGAGCCCACGGGACCCTGTTCCTCTGCTTCTGGGCTGGATTACAGCTGTGCTCGAGGCCACCATCACTGGGCAGCAAGCGGGCTCCAGGGGGCCTTGGACAAAGTCCCTAGGAGCTTTGCAGCAGCTGTCCTCCCGAAAACCCATGGCCCCCACTCACAGCCGATTGATATACCCAGAGAAGGATGTCTGAGGGACCGGCATCCGTCAGAAGGTGGATCAGGAGGCCTGGGTCCAAGGTTCACACACGAAACTTCTCAGTGACTTAGGCTGGGGGAGGAGTTAGAACACGTCCATCTCATTTGGGGTGATTTCTTATACGTTCTGTAATGGGGCCTCCACACTCTGGAGTGGCAAGAAGTGAAGCTGATGACGACAAGGTAGCCCCAGCGCTCATGGCCAAAACACCAGCCAACGCCACCTGTAGTCAGAGAGCCGGTGAGCTACATGCAGTGAGAGCAGAGAGCTCGGGTCCCAGGCTCGGTGTGGCTGCTCCTGTGCCCTGCCCCAGACGTCCCGTCCAGCCTAAGGCATCTTTCCTTGAAGAACGGGCTCCAAGGAAGAGTCGAAGGCCTGGCCTTCAGATCCCAGAGGCCTGGCTGTCAACATTTGCCCATGCCCTTCAGGAGCCCTGCGTCAGCTGGATCCCATCTTGGCAAATACACCTGAGGTATAATACCCCAGGCGCCCATGCCACCCTCACAGTTTCTTTCCACTGTCTATCTAATCCTCAACACAACCCTAGAAAGTAAGAGCTTCCCTGGTGGCTCAGTCAGTAAAGCATCTGCCTGCAATGCGGGAGACCTAGGTTCAATCCCTGGGTCGGGAAGATCCCCTGGAGAAGGGAAAGGCTACCCACTCCAGTATTCTTGCCTGGAGAATCCCAAGGACAGAGGAACCTGGAAGCCCAGTCCATGGCAAAGAGTCGGACATGACTGAGCGGCTTCACTTTCACTTTTTCTTTCAAGAAGTAGGAAACTCATATTCTAACTTGAAAGGAGGAACCTTCAAACTTGGGAGAGAATGGTGATCGGCCTGAGGTGGCAGAGCTGGTGAATTCAGGCTTCAGATCGAGACCCTTTGATGCTGAAACCCACTCTCACAGCCTCTGAAAACCAGGACTTGAGCGCTGGGCTCATGCCTGCCGCTCCAGCAGCTGCTCCCACGAAGG
The DNA here is from genome assembly GCA_006408675.1 of Madoqua kirkii. Classification (NCBI taxonomy): domain Eukaryota; kingdom Metazoa; phylum Chordata; class Mammalia; order Artiodactyla; family Bovidae; genus Madoqua; species Madoqua kirkii. Next base: position 20,816 of record SJYC01026250.1, read on the forward strand.
AGGACAGTTTTCACTTTTCTTCGAGCATTGTCAGGCGTCCTGAGAACAGAATTAATTCCAGCAAAACAAGTTTCCCCTTGGTGTGGACAAAACTGTGGCACTCAGGGGCTTTTTTTTTTTTTTTTCCTTTTTATTTTGTATTGGAGTATAGCCTATTAATGGGCTTCCCAGCTGGCGCTAGTGGTAAAGAATCCACCTGCCAGTGCAGGAGATGAAAGAGACATGGGTTCGATCCCTGGGTCGGGAATATCCCCTGGAGGAAGAAATGGCGAACTATGCCAGTATTCTTGCTTGGAGAATCCCACAGACAGTGGAGCGTGGTGAGCTACAGTCCATGGGGTCGTAAACAGTCAAACATGACTGAAGCGACTTAGCCTATTAGCAATGTTGTGCAGATTCAGGTGGGCACTACAGCAACTCAGCCACACATACACATGTGTCCGTTCTCCCAAACTCCCCTCCCATCCAGGCTGAATTCGGGGACCTTTAGCAGGATCTTCAGCCTGACCCAGAAGCCTCCCAAAGGCTTCGTACAGGGCTGATCCACTCCATGGTGGGGGTCACCTTGAGAGAATTCCCACCTGCTCTTGCAAAGCCAGTTGGGCTGTCTATGTTCAGACGGACAAAGACTTAGCAAAAGGATACAAGGGCCAGAGATCCGAGAAGGCTCCTGGGGTCTGTTCAGAGGGATCTCAGTCCGGCTGCTCTGCAGGCTGACCTCGCGGGCTCTCGTCCGCCCTAGGTCCTGCCCCTCGCTGCCCCCTCACAGTGACCTCTGCACCTATATCCGTTTTGACCTCAGGCCTCTGATGGTTCCAGACGTTTCCAGTCACCTCTGCCATTGACTGAGGCAACCTCAGCAGCAGCTGATGCAAGGAATTTGCAGCTGAGGCACTTGGTTGTTCTTTTTTTCAGTCCAAACAGTTTCGCAGCAACTCTATTAATATAGGTGACAGCTCACAACCTCCTCCCACGTGGGAACTCAGGGTGCCAGGGGGCCAGGCAGGGTTGGGGCCATGCAGCAAAGCCGTGACCTACTTGACATCTGGCCAAGCTGGGGACCTGGGCGCTGGAGGCCACCTGCCCACCTGTTACTACGGCGATGGGGGCAGCTGAGGGTCACCACTGAACAGGGCTGCTCTGAGCATTTCCCCATGCTCTTCTTCTCTATAGCTGAGATGTAAAGCAAATAGGGCAGGAAAGAATAGGATTGGTTGGCAAAGATCTTTAACATCAAATAAATTGACTTTCCTATTGCTTAGACAAAGGGGGAGTTAGAAGATAATATCAGGATCTTAGTTACTTAGTTATAGTTTATTTCATACAAAAATACATTCATGTCATCTGTTAGGTGTACTCCCAATCATTTGTTTCAAAATATAACTAACACTATTCATCCTCTGCTATTTCCTTAGACAATTTTGATTTCTTTGGCAAATAAATATCTTTAGACACATGTTTGAACTGTATTTTATTTTTACTTGCTTTATTAGTATTTTTCCATGAAAAGACCCTGATGTTGGGAAAGACTGAAGGCAGGAGGAGAAGGGGCTGACAGAGGATGAGATGGCTGGATGGCATCACTGACTTAATGGACTTGAGTCTGGGTAAACACCGGGAGTTGGTGATGGACAGGGAGGCCTGGCGTGCTGCAGTCCATGGGCTCGCGACTGAGCGACTGAACTGAACTGAACTGAGCTGATATAAGTGAAAACAAAACCAAACATCTCGTGAGAAATGTTTAAACGGTGTCCATTTCCCGGTTGTACGATTTCCTTCCCTGTCTCTTTGCAGGGTGTTTGGATTGTTGTTGTGGTTTCGGCCATTCATGTCGTTTGTTTAATTCCACAAACACTGAATGCCAGCTCTGCCCCCTGGCCCTCACTGAGTGCTGGCAATTCGGTAGTGAGCAAAATGCACACACACCCTGCCCTGCTGGGAAAATGCTTCACAACATTTTTGCAACAATCACACACAGAGAGTCGGGAACTGCAGTAACTCCAGTAAAGGAGACATCCGGGAGGTTATAAAAGCCCATGCTGGGGGTCTGGTTTAAACCGTTGAGGGTTTAGGGGAGAAGGCTTCTCTAAAGCAGGGATGCTAATCTGGACCAGTGAGGAAGGAGAGGGGTGTGTGTTGAATGAATAAGTGGGAAAGATCGGAAGAGAGAAGGCTGGGGCGAGATGAGGTGCCGTCTTGTCCAGGCGGGGCTGAGGTCCCCGGAGGCAGCCTCCTGGCCTTGCTGAGAAGCTGTCAGGTGCCGGGTCTGCGCTGCTGCAGACGTGCTGGCCTGAGATGGGGTGAAACCCTGAGCGTGGGGGAGTCTGGACGGCAGGCGAGGGGAAAGGACACGCGTGCCCAACAGATTTCCCTCCATCTTGTCGGCGTCCTGTATTCTTGCCTGACATACCTTTGCCCAGACCCTCATTTGTAATCTTTCACCCTTCCTTTGCCTTAAATGTGCCTCTTAAAAGCAGGGAATTGCTATTACCCCCTCCCCCCAAATCTAAGCCTCAGTTCTTAAAAAATTCTGGAACTCAAGCAATTCTCTTTCTCTTGTTCTTGCTGTGTGGTGCCACATTTTCTCCTTGGGGCTCCCGTCTTTAACATATAGTTGGATATATACTTGATCCCTGGGTGGAGAAGATCCCCTGGAGGAAACGGCTACCCACTCCGGGATTCTTTCCTGGGGAACCCATGGACCGGAGCCCGGCTGGCTGCAGTCCAGTCTCTGGGTTGCAGAGTCAGACAAGACGGGCGACGCATGCGTCACTGCTTGTGCCTCTCGGTAAAATTTCGTTAACAGACAGACCTTCCTTCCAACCTATGGGGGTCCTCGGTCCCCAGGGTCCTGTGAATTCTGTGTGCGTGTGCGTGCGTGCGCGTGCGTGCGTGCGTGTCTCTTTCTCTGTGGGTGTGTCTGTCTCTCCTGGTCTCTCTCCATCTCTCTATCCTGGCCCCTCCCTTCCAGCCCTACTTACCGTCGTGCTGTGTACCTCGTGCTCCCTCTAGAGGTGAAACTGCGCACCGCTCTAGTCTTCACTCTGAGCAGCCCGAGGCTGTTTTAGTGTTAACCCGTGGGCTCCTCCCCGGCGCGTCCTCTCCTGCCCTACCCAGGGATGCCGGGCACATCTGGCATTCTGAAAGACCCTGAAGAATGAAAAGCCCGTTGGAGAATCTGAAGATCAAGGGAGCTGTTAGAACAGAGTCTTCCAAGAAAGGATTTCTGGATTATATATGCCTGCCTGTGTATTTGACCTTAAAACTCAATTTTTTGCTGCCTTCTTCCACTCCAATTATACTTATCTTTGCAAGGATATTATACTTGGCTTTGAACTTGGATATCTTGCACTCTCAAATGATTGAGCTAATCTACATAATCCTGTTAAAAAATAACCACAATGGATATCCCTTGTTCAAACATATAAAGATCGAGGACTCAATTAGAATTTCCCTGGTTCACTTATTGCATTTTAAACCCAAGAAAATGAGCAGTTTTTTTGTACCACCATTTAAAATTTCCAGGTGTTAGCCTGAATTTGCCATGTGAAGCTGTAGTACAAGTCAGGTTAAGAATCTTGCGTTCTATTACAAGTTATTTGGCCTGGTGTAATCTTTCCAACAGGGTCACAGAGCACAAATAAAAATGTGTGGTAGTAAAAATAAAAAGGACTGAAAACTGAGGGTACTTCTTTTTATAGATAGCAACAATTAAGCCTTTGGGTGCTCAAAAATTCTATGGTATGAAAAATAAGAATACGTATTAATTGCAAGGAAATACTATTCCAGAATCCCCAATGTTTTCATCGTTAGTCAATCTAAAAGTTATATAAATTCCTTTAACCATTCTTTTTCTAAATGAGCAATAATTTATGTGTTTAATAAACTAATTATAAAAAAATAATTCTGTTTTCTGAGGTGTGTAAGTGTATTTTTAGTTTAAGCCTCTCACACCCAGGATAGCAATCCAACCAGTGATACAGAGGTGCAGAAGCTGAGGTTAAAATGCTTTATATCTTTTGGCCGCAGACATGTTTGTGGGGATAAAATCACTAAGACCACATCTTTAAAGGTGCTTCACATCTGCATTTTGGGAAAAAAAAAAGAAGAAAAAAAAACTACATTCCACTGAATCATACTAAGGAAATAATAGAATCTTACAATTGAAACAAAGGTCCCAAGATCCACCTTCCAAAAGGCTGATTCCTCTGATAGCATCCCTGATGGATGGCAAACAGACCTCAACCAGTTAGTGTGATTTGGTTTGCCAAAAAACAAAACAAAACAAAATGAACCATCAGTCTTAGCACTGAGGGACCTGTTCATCCATGGCCCTACCTCCACCTGGGTTGGACAGAGGTGCCGGCTGAGCAGTGAGCTGCCTGCATCGCCGAGACCCTGGCCAACCCTCCCTGGGCCCCAGGAACATTGGCCCCTATCTCTCCAGCCCACTGTCTCCCCAGGACATGGGCCAATGATTCGAATAAGTGATACATGGATGTGAAACTGGTCATTTCTTTCATGACCAACCCAGAACCTGCCAGAGGCAACCAGAGAAGCTCAGGCAAATGGTCTTTAGACACCATGAAGCCCTTCTCTGCTGAGCTGTTTTCTCCTCCAGAGCATCCTTCTTGCTGGGGCAAGGGCCCTTCTCAGCTTCCCCGGGACACAGGTAAGTTCAGTTCAGCTCAGTCGCTCAGTTGTATCCAACTGTTTGCGACAACATGGACTGCAGCATGCCAGGCTTCCTTGTCCATCACCAATTCCCGGAGCTTACTCAAACTCATGTCCATCAAGTCAGTGATGCCATACAACCATCTCATCCTCTGTTGTCCCCTTCTCCTCCCACCTTCAATCTTTCCCAGCATCAGGGTCTTTTCCAGTGAGTCAGTTCTTCACATCAGGTGGCCAAAGTACTGGAGTTTCAGCCTCAGCATCAGTCCTTCCAATGAATATTCAGGACTGATCTGCCTTAGGATGGACTGGTTGGATCTTCTTGCTGCCCAAGGGACTCTCAAGAGTCTTCTCCAACACCACAGTTCAAAAGCATCAGTTCTTTGGTGCTCAACTTTCTTTATAGTCCAACTCTAACATCCATACATGACTACTGGAAAAACCATAGCTTTGACTAGATAGACCTTTGTTGGCCAAGTAATGACTCCTCTTTTTAATATGCTAAAAAAATATGAAAAGCTTGGCTTCTAGCCCCTCATAAATAGCCCTTCTCTGGCACGTGTTTCCCTCAGTGCTGATGTTCTTGTCACACAGTGGGGGCTGTGGCTGGGCCAGGAGGGGCAGGTGTGAGCCAGCAGCCTTGGGCCCTGAGCAACCTCCTCTAGAGATCTTCAGAATTCAGGTTTCTCTGTTATTTTCTGTTTGTTTGTTTGTTTTTCTCTCCTGCCTCAACAAGTTGACCTCTCTCTCATCAAGATCTGTCTGACCTGCAGATTTCCTTCCAAAGCTAACAACTTAATTCCTTGATTCCTTTCATTCTTCCTCCCAATCAATAACACCCCGCCCCCGCCACCTCCTCCCACCACACACACAAGTCAGAAGCAATCATGAAACATCCAAAAGTGATGAGATGCGAGCCAGCCCCGGTCAAACAAGCCCAGTGACCTTGGTGACTGTGCTGTGCAAACATCAACCAGGCTGCTCCTGACAGCAAGGGCCAGTCATCTTTCCTGGAACCACGTAGATGCTCAAAAGCAAACTGGAGTTTTCTGGGAAAGGAGGAGGTATAAACACTGGGAAGGCATTCACGAAAAGCTCCCTCTATCCCTCTCATCTAGAAAATTCCCAGTGATGAAAGTCTCTCTGCCTTAGAAGATGCCTACCTACCCCATGGTTGGTTGACTCATTGGCACAGGCTTGGGAACCTGCCTTCCTGAGTTCAAATCTCAGCTCCCCCATTTAGCAGCTCATGGTACCTTATTTAACCACCCTGGCCTCAGTTACTCCTTCTGTAAAATGGCAGTAACAATACATTCACACACACACACACACACACACACACACACACACACAGCATTGCTGAGAGAATTAGATGAGGCAGTGTACATCAAGCCCTACTCAGTGACGACTGTTTTTGCTGATATATGTCCCCAAATGCTCCTCCTTTTCAGCTGCAGTTGGTAATTCTTTTTGCATTACGTGGAAAGGCACAGAATCAGCCTTCCCTCTCACATGCATTTCTAGATCTGAAGGCAGCTTTCCAACTCCCAGGATTCTTCTCCAGAACAGATGCATGTTTCCTCAACTCCTCTTCAGATCTTTTTACCCTCCTCACACTGCACTTCTCTCACCCTGTGGATCCCACCTCCAACCCCCATCCCAATGCCCCACCTGTCCTGTGCTCCAGCCTTCCCTTCCAGCCCCTCGGCTCGGCTCCGGATAGCCCCAGGATCCTGCCCCCAGCCCCCCAGTCCGTCCCCGGCTGACACCCACCTTCCCGGGAGCCTGATTCAGAAAGCACATCCTCCAGGGAAGCCCGGATCCCTCAAGATGAATGAGGAGCGTCCCAGCCGCTTCCTCTTTCTGGACCCCTTAAGGTCTAAAATCTATTAGCAGTGTTTCCTGGTCTCTCTCCGCAGGCTGTGAGCTCTCAAGGGCAGCTCTCCATCTTCCTCACCTGCATCCCAGTTTCCCCACCCACCAGTTGTCCCCTGAGTGTCTGGCACACAAGACCCCTCCATCAGTCTTTGCAGAGAGAAGGACCCCTCCATCAGTCTTTGCAGAGAGAAGGAGAGAGCCTGCCCTAATGCACCAGAGGTGGCTCTGCAGACACAGAGAAGGCATCCACTCTGGGCTGGGCACCCAGGCCCACCAGCAAGGAAGCCAGAGGATGAGGCTGTGTGCCCGTCTGTGCGCGATGAAACGCATGAGGCTTCCTAATGCGCCATTTCCTGCTGTGTTTCATCAGTTAGTAATAGAGGGAGGGAAAAGAAACTTGCAAAAACACAAGCAATTATGGTGCTGACCACTTTTTTTCTAATCTGCAGACCTAACACCCTGCTGCTTATGTGCTCAGTCATGTCCAACTCTTTGCAACCTCATGGACTGTAGCCCACCAGGCTCCTCTGTCCATGGAATTCTCCAGGCAAGAATACTGGAGTGGGTTGCTATGCCCTTCTCCAGGGGATCTTCCAAACCCAGGGATCGAACCCACATCTCCTGCATCAGCAAGCAAGTTCCTTACCACTAGTGCCACCTGGGAAGCCCACACATCCTGGGGCAAGGCGTAATTCTTAAATGATTGGAGAAGGAATCTCAGAAGTTTGAGGGAAGGGCTTTTAAAGTACTGTGTTTGATATTAGGAAATACATGTAGGAAGCTGGATGACTCAGAAGAACCTTGAAAGTCGAGGATACAGACATTTTAGAGTGGTAAAGAACTGTATTTCAAACATCCTATGTAAAAGCAGCCATGATGTCAATCCTCACCCCACCTCCCACATGTAGACAGCCCATGATGACAGGTCTGATATAACTGATCAACAAGGATAATTATTTCTAAGCTGGATGACTCAGAAGAACCTTGAAAGTCGAGGATACAGACATTTTAGAGTGGTAAAGAACTGTATTTCAAACATCCTATGTAAAAGCAGCCATGATGTCAATCCTCACCCCACCTCCCACATGTAGACAGCCCATGATGACAGGTCTGATATAACTGATCAACAAGGATAATTATTTCTACAGCCTATGGGTGACAGTGAATAACAGAAAAGAAAAGTTAAGGATTCTGCAGGTGGGTTTCACCACCTGGGGCATCTTAGTTTAACACGTCAGCCAGTGTATTTTCACCTTTGGGATTCCAAATGTTCTGACTATGTCAGCAGGAATGAGAAAAAAATTCTTTGAAAACAAAATGAAAATCTGAGGCTTTCCCTCCTCTTCTGGTTAAAAAATTTTTAACTTGCCATGTTTAGAGACTCAGTAGATCTGTGCTTCACTAAAGAATACTGGATGAGAAATGTAGAAATACACCATAGAGAAGTTAGAAAGCATAGCTAAAAAATAACCAAAAATTACTTAAATATTCTGACTTAAAAACACATTTAAGCATTACCCCTCACAATGTTTTCTTTCACTTGCCCGAACGTTCAAGCACTCTGTTTATCAGGGAGCCTAAGAACAGCTCCTTCTGCTACCCTTTTTCTAGCCTATACTGTAACAACGGCAATCTCCCACGCCATTGAATCCACACCTATTCAGAGGGGCTTTAACGAGGCAATTTCCGATTCTAGTCTTACCACATCGCGTTCTGAGGGTGTGTAACTGAGTGTGTGTGTGATGATGTACAGTAGAAACAGTGAGCACAGTAGACCTCATCTAAAATCAATTTAGTTTTAAAACACCATATGCAACATTGGGTCATTTATATTGTCAAATAGATTTTTGCTTAACCTCTGTTAAGATAAGTTTACAATCTGTCTGCACACACTAATCAACTGGGAAAGCAGGCCGTAATCAGTGGCTCTGCAAAACAAAGACAGAGCCAGGGGTTAACCAAGGGCCCTGGTGACTGTGGTCCGTGAAACCTGCCGGCCGGGCTCCCTCACACCACGTCTTCCTCGCTTCCTCCACCAGGGGGCAGGGCACCGCACCTTCCCCTCTTCCCCACCAGGGGGCGGGGTGCCCTCCCGCTCTCACCGCACCTTCCCCTCTTGCCCACCAGGGGGCAGGGCACCCAGCTAGATAAAAGTCCTCTGGTGTCTGACGCTGCAGGACTTGCAGGGGAGATTCCATCCTCATATTAAGAAATCCTTGTGGAATAGAGAGGTTTAAAAAAAAATCATTTTGGCTGCCAATGAAACATTTCAGACCAAAAAGCTATGTCCAGGGACCCAGAGTCTTTCCAAAGGTCAGGGGTGTAGTACGGTCTTTCCCCCATCCACTCATCTTTTGTTTACTTGGTTACTCATTCCATAAGCGTTTGAATCTGATAGAGCTCCGCGTGTGAGGCCCTGTGCCCACGGCGATGAGAGGGCATCATCTGCTGCTTTAGGAACCCACCTGCTAGGATGTGCTCCAAGCAAGCCATGAAAAATGAGTTATCCTCTTCAGCAAGGGGAGTATCCAGAGGTGGAGGAAAGTGCTTTCCCTTACCTTTCACACAGGTTCCACACTCCTCCTGGTGCACCAGACCCTCCTAGACAACCTCTCCTTACACCTTCCTCCTGTTCCCTGCATGCCTTTCAGATCACCCTTGATTTGCTCCCTCCTGCCAGCCAGCTTCTCTGCCAAGAACTGACTCACCCACTCTCAGCTCCTCCCCCTTTGCAAGTCCATCTTCCTGGATCCTCTCCTTGGCTTTCCCTGGTCCTTGGGAGCTAGCACTTAGTGGAGGTTCAAGGATATAGTTACCTGTGGGGCTCCTTGTTTGTGTGGTCACCTTCGCAGGCCTGAAACCCCACACTGCACTCCCTCACCCTTGGATTGCCAGTATCTAGAATTCTCTGTGGCACACGGTCAGTGCTTGGTAAATACCTGTTGACTAAGCTAATTGTGTGCCTGAAGATGCTTGGATACATCAGGTAAAGAAGAATGGAACAGCTCGTGTGCTGGGCCGTGCTTAGTTACTCAGTTATGTCTAACTCTTTTCGACCCCATGGACTGGAGCCTTCCAGGCTCCCCTGTCCATGGGGATTCTCCAGCCAAAAATACTGGAGTGGGTTGCCACACCCGTCTCCAGGGGATCTTCCCAACCCAGGGATTGAACCCAGGTCTCCCACACTGCAGATGGATTCTTTAGCATCTGAGCCACCAGGGAAGCCAGGCAACAACCTTGGAAGTGCAAAAGTGTGCTGACCCATCAGGAATAGGTGGATGAGGTCAAGGGGCCGCTGACCCGGGGCAATACTGGATCTGTGAGGGGCGCTGAAGGGCTTCTTTAGCAGGAGCTCCAGGTGGCCCACACAGCAGCTACCCCCTCACCCCGCACTGGGTGTGGGCACCCATCTGTCTGCCCTACTTCTCTAGCCCCATCAGCTGACCTTGTTGGCATCTTGTTCATCTTGCCCATCTGCTCTTTTCTCCTCGCATTGCCTTTTCAGAGGATGTCTGGTCTCACGTGCATAGCATTTGGCCCTGGTTTCTGCTCTGACTACCCCCAGCCCACCCAAGACTTCCACCCTCAGCTTTGGGGCTGACCCTCCTTTCTGCATCATTGTTCTCTGTTGGACATCGCCAGCCACCGTGCAAAGTGCACAAGGTCAGGGAGACTAGAGGGCCCTGGACTAGGGAGCGCCTATGCGCCTGGATGAGGCTGTGGGGTAGGGGCAGGGTTGAGTGCCCAGCTGTTTATGCCACAAGGACACAAAAGTTCTTATTTTTTTTAAAAGGTTGACCCTCAAAAGCTCTACCTGAACCAGCCTTCTCTGAGAAATTTTTCTCCACTAGGAAACAACGAAGGGACATTTTTCATTCTTTCTAAGAAAAAAAAATCTTCAAAACATTATGTGACAAGTCTTTAAATAGTCCCTGACATCTGTTTTTTGCTGTCTTGTGTTTCATGGCTGGGAATCCTTGAATGTTTCAAGTGCAGTGTCTGTGCTGCATGAACATCATTGCTTGAAAGCTCCATGTGATAACCTGGGAAACTTCTGATTGATTTGAAAATGATGGTGTGTGTGCCTGGTGGACCCGAGCACCCACATGGGGGCATGAATAGGAAGCAAGATCAGGCCCTCGTGAGATTGCATCAGTCACTGATGCTCAAATGTGACAAGGAAGTCCCTTCTAAAAAGGAGCCTCCTCAGCACAACCAGGGAGAATCCCATTAGACAGTGAGATTCTGCCAAGATGAATGGCACTGGTCTGCTTTGTGACAAATTCATTTTTTATATCTCCATTATTACATCTCTCTCAGGCCAATGAGGGGTGAGTATATTAAATATTAATGGTCTTGACAGAAAGAATCTGTCTTCATAAAGACCTGCTTTGATGTTTACCCTTGTTTAAAACAATCATCAGGTCAGGGAAAAACCAACAGTAAGAGATTATTAGGACAAAACCCCAAACCTGGTTTCTTTTACTCAGACCCTGTAGAACACATAGAATATATTTCACCTATGAAATACTGGAATACTTCATCTAAAAGACAGGACACATACACACAGGTTTTAGATTTCTACCCCAAGTGATAATAAAAAGAAAATCATAGCTATTGATAATGAGGTCAAGGGGCCGCTGACCCGGGGCAATACTGGATCTGTGAGGGGCGCTGAAGGGCTTCTTTAGCAGGAGCTCCAGGTGGCCCACACAGCAGCTACCCCCTCACCCCGCACTGGGTGTGGGCACCCATCTGTCTGCCCTACTTCTCTAGCCCCATCAGCTGACCTTGTTGGCATCTTGTTCATCTTGCCCATCTGCTCTTTTCTCCTCGCATTGCCTTTTCAGAGGATGTCTGGTCTCACGTGCATAGCATTTGGCCCTGGTTTCTGCTCTGACTACCCCCAGCCCACCCATGACTTCCACCCTCAGCTTTGGGGCTGACCCTCCTTTCTGCATCATTGTTCTCTGTTGGACATCGCCAGCCACCGTGCAAAGTGCACAAGGTCAGGGAGACTAGAGGGCCCTGGACTAGGGAGCGCCTATGCGCCTGGATGAGGCTGTGGGGTAGGGGCAAGGTTGAGTGCCCAGCTGTTTATGCCACAAGGACACAAAAGTTCTTATTTTTTTTAAAAGGTTGACCCTCAAAAGCTCTACCTGAACCAGCCTTCTCTGAGAAATTTTTCTCCACTAGGAAACAACGAAGGGACATCTTTCATTCTTTCTAAGAAAAAAAAATCTTCAAAACATTATGTGACAAGTCTTTAAATAGTCCCTGACATCTGTTTTTTGCTGTCTTGTGTTTCATGGCTGGGAATCCTTGAATGTTTCAAGTGCAGTGTCTGTGCTGCATGAACATCATTGCTTGAAAGCTCCATGTGATAACCTGGGAAACTTCTGATTGATTTGAAAATGATGGTGTGTGTGCCTGGTGGACCCGAGCACCCACATGGGGGCATGAATAGGAAGCAAGATCAGGCCCTCGTGAGATTGCATCAGTCACTGATGCTCAAATGTGACAAGGAAGTCCCTTCTAAAAAGGAGCCTCCTCAGCACAACCAGGGAGAATCCCATTAGACAGTGAGATTCTGCCAAGATGAATGGCACTGGTCTGCTTTGTGACAAATTCATTTTTTATATCTCCATTATTACATCTCTCTCAGGCCAATGAGGGGTGAGTATATTAAATATTAATGGTCTTGACAGAAAGAATCTGTCTTCATAAAGACCTGCTTTGATGTTTACCCTTGTTTAAAACAATCATCAGGTCAGGGAAAAACCAACAGTAAGAGATTATTAGGACAAAACCCCAAACCTGGTTTCTTTTACTCAGACCCTGTAGAACACATAGAATATATTTCACCTATGAAATACTGGAATACTTCATCTAAAAGACAGGACACATACACACAGGTTTTAGATTTCTACCCCAAGTGATAATAAAAAGAAAATCATAGCTATTGATATTAGTTAGTGTTTAGCCTGTGCTATGTGATTCGTGGAAATTGAGGTCATAGAAGCTTATAGAAACTTCACTGTTGGCCTGAGAGGCTCCATGGAAACTGTGTTAAATTCCAGTTCATCTGGGCCCCAAGTGGTGCTCCCTCTCCTAGCTCAGGAGACCCCTTGAGGATGACGCACAAAGGTTCATGGTGGGGGTGGGCAGGGAACTCAAAGAATGGGCTGGTCTTACAGGACTAAGTGTTATTAGAAGAAGGAGTCCTTCAGCTTAGTTGATCATCAGCCCCATGTTAGACTTTGATTCATATTAACAATAGGAACTCCTTCATCAGGAAATCCACATGGCCTGGGCTCAGACCCAGCTCCAGCACTCACAGGCTGTGTGATCACTCAAGGGCCATTCTACCTCTCCAAGACTCAGTTTCCCCCACACATAGAATGGGGATGTTCAGAGGTGTCCCATGGAGAACTTTAAGTCAGGTAAAGGATGCTATCTAATGCCTGGTGCATGGCCATCAGTTAACAAGTATTAGTTGCAATTATTTAATCTTGTTCAGCAACTGTTAGGGATGCAGAAAGGCACTACAGATGAGCTACAAGGAGTCACTCCTCTCGACAAAGCCCTCCGATGGCTTTCCATCTCACTCAGTCTGAAAGCCAAGGCCCTGAGCGTCACCATTAAGGCTGCTGCTTGACCTGGTCCTTCTCGGATCTCATCTCCTACTACATATTCCTGCACTCACTGCTTCCAGCCATGTGACTGTCCTTAGTGCCCTTGAACACAGTAGCCACACACTCACCTCAGGGCCTTTGCACTTGCTGTTCCCTTCCTGGAAGGCTCTTCTCCACATAACCAGAGGGCTAGCTTCCTCACCGCCTCCATATCTTTCATCATTGTTGTTCACTCACTAAATCATGTCTGACTCTTCGTGACCCCATGAACTGCAGCACACCAGGCTTCCCTTTCCTTCACTGTCTTCCAGAGTTTGCTCAGACTCATGTCCATTGAGTCAGTGATGCCATCCAACCATCTCATCCTCTGTCATCCCCTCCCCTTCTCCCCACAATCTTTCCCAGCATCAGGGTCTTTTCCAATGAGTTGGCTCTTCACATCAGGTGGTCAAAGTATTGGACTTCAGCTTCAGCATCAGTCCTTCCAATGAATATTCAGGGCTGATTTCCTTTAGGATTGCCTAGTTTGACCTCCTTGTAGTCCAAGGGACTCTCAAGAGTCTTCTCCAGCACCTTCTCTGTGAGTCTTTTCCTTGACTACCATCATTCAGATTGTGATATCTTACCATCTGATCTCCTGCTCCTGGCTTGAATTTTCCCCATCGGTAGTTCCACTGCCTGCTATGCTCTGTAGCAGTGGGATACCATGCGTGCTGCCCAGTGGTCTTGAGAGCTGGCTTGAGTGTGAAGATTTTACTGTATTTGTCATCTACTGCTGTGTAACAAATAACCCCCAAACTTGGTAGCTTAAAGCAGTATACATTTATCATCTCATAATTTCTGTGGCTCAAGACTTTGGGGACAGCTTAGCTACATGGTTCTGGGGCTGGAATCATCTCTTCTGAGGCTGTAGCCAGGGGCTGGTGAGGGCTGTGGTCATCTCAAGTCTTGAGGACCTGATTCCAAGTGGTTCACTCACACCACTTGGCAAGCCTCGGTTGCTTGTAGGCAGGAGGCCTAAGTTCCTCCTCACGCAGGCATCTTCATAGAGCTGCTTGAGTCTCTTGGTAATATGGTGGTTGCCCATGTCTGGAGAGAGTGATCTCAGAGACACGCCAAAGAAGAATTTGTATGGGTCATCTTTTATGACCCAGTCTTGGAAGTCACATACCATCACTTCTGCCATATTCTATTGTTCGTAGAGACCAACCCTGACAGAGTGTGGGAGGGGAATGCATGGTGGGATGGTTGGGGGTGATTTTGGAGCTTGGCTACCACAGACTCACTCTTTTTGGTGTCAAAACCTTGCCTCAACAGGGAAATGTCACTTCATCTTTCTGGATCCCTGGCCCTTTTCTATTAAGCACTAGTAAAAAGGCAGCATTTAGTGGTTTCTGTGAGGATTAAATAAAATAATACAGACTTGATTTCAGAAACATGTCTAGGACATAGTAAGTGAGAAAAATATTAGTTTTATTTTTTACTCTAGGTTGTAGGTATAAAAGTGTTTCACACAGAGAATGACAAGACTGGATTATGATCTAGAAAGTTCATACAGACTGCTGTATTGAGAGTGTATTGGAGAGGCCAGCTTAAAGGAAGGCATCCAGTGAAAGGTTCTGTGACATGGGGGACATTAAAATAAATTAGACAGATTTAAGGACATTTTAGAAGTCACCTTAAAATTATCATAAACATATCATCTTTCATTTGTTCATGACATGTCTGGAATTGGTCACTTGAGAAAGTGAAGCTGGAAAACACCGTTACCATTCTTTAGGGCAAGGGTGTTCTACTACTCTGCTCTGGTCTGGATTAGTTGCTATGAAGGAGTAATGGTAGAGTGTGCCATTGTTCCCGAGGATTTGCCTTCCTGTAAGAAGACTATATACATCCCTAACCCAAAGATGTTGATCTTGGCCACACGGCTTGATTTTATCAGTGGCTTATAAAACATGACATATACATGCTTCTCACCAAATCTCTCTCTCTTTTTCCCCTTCTGTTGAGAAGCTAACATGGGGCTGCTTCCTGAGGCATCTCCGGCTAAGGAAGACATGAAGGAGAGCCACAGCACCGCAGTCAACCAGTATGCAACTGAAAGAGAAATCAGTCTGTGTAGCTGCAAGTCCTACAGTGTGAGGGGCTGTTTGTTACCTAGCATAGCCTGGGGATAGCTACGCAGTGCAAGGGAAACATTATTCCCCTAGCTTTCTAATACTGTGATGGAACTCCCTCTACTAGCTCAGAGAGCGCACACAATCTCTCTCTGTCTCTCTCTGTCTCATACAAACACACACACACACACACACACACACACACACACACATACACGCTTTATATCTTCCTCAAAGAAGGCCCAGTGACTATTCTAACTGATGAGACTTGGGCCGCTGGACATCCCCTGGGAATGTCAGCCATGGGACAGAGTACTGCATGTAAGCAAGGGCATCACCATGAGCTTTGGTTTCTTTTCAGGTTAGTTTCTATTGGAGTTTAGTTGCTTTACAATGTTGCGCTATTTTCTGCTGTACTGAATGATGAATCAGGAATATGTATGCACATATTCCCTCTTTGGGGGATTTCCTTCCTATTTATGTTACCATGGAGCTCTGAGTTCTCTGAGCTGTGCAGTAGATTGTCATTATCTATCTTTTACATAGTATTAACAGTATATATTTGTCAATCTCAGTCTCCCAAGTCATCCCACTCCCTCTCACATCCCTTGGGGTCCGTGTTTGTTCTTTATATCTGGGTGTCTCTTTCTGTTTTGCAAATAAGATCATCTATATCATTTTCCTAGATTGCACATATATGTGTAAACATATGACATTTGTTTTTCTCTTTCTAATTTACTTCACTTTGTATGAAAGTCTCCAGGTTCATCCACCTCTCTACAAATGATGCAGCTTCACTCCTTTTTATGGCTGAGTAATATTCCATTGTGTACAAGTACCACATCTTCTTTGTCCACTCCTCTGCTGATGGGCGTGTATGTCACTCCATGTCCTGGCTATGGTAAACAGTGCTGTAGTAGAGTTTTGCCAAGAAAATGCACTGGTCATAGCAAACACCCTCTTCCAACAACACAAGAGAAGACTCTACACATGGACATCACCACATGGTCAACACCAAAATCAGATTGATTATATTCTATGCAGCCAAAGATGGAGAAGCTCTATACAATCAACAAAAACAAGACCAGGAGCTGACTGGGGTTCAGATCATGAACTCCTTATTGCCAAATTCAGACTGAAATTGAAGAAGGTAGGGAAAACCGCTAGACCATTCAGGTATGACCTAAATCAAATCCTTTATGATTATACAATGGAAGTGAGAAATAGATTTAAGAGCTTAGATCTGATAGATAGAGTGCCTGATGAACTATGGAATGAGGTTCGTGACATTGTATGGGAGACAAGGATCAAGACCACCCCCATGGAAAAGAAATGCAAAAAAGCAAAATGGCTGTCTGGGGAGACCTTACCAATAGCTGTGAAAAGAAGAGAGGCGAAAAGCAAAGGAGAAAAGGAAAGATATAAGCATCTGAATGCAGAGTTCCAAAGAAGAGCAAGAAGAGGTAAGAAAGCCTTCTTCAGAGATCAATGCAAAGAAATAGAGGAAAAGAACAGAATGGGAAAGACTAGAGATCTCTTCAAGAAAATTAGAGATATCAAGGGAACATTTCATGCAAAGATGGGCTCGATAAATGACAGAAATGGTCTGGACCTAACAGAAGCTGAAGATATTAAAAAGAGGTGGCAAGAATACACAGAAGAACTATACAAAAAAGATCTTCAAGATCTAGATAATCATGATGATGTGATCACTCATCT
>SJYC01026251.1:0-37103 GCA_006408675.1 Madoqua kirkii
CTCTCATATATATACATGACCACTGGAAAAACCATAGCTTTGACTACATGGACCTTTGTGACAAAGTAATGTCTCTGCTTTCTAATATGCTATCTAGGTTGGTCATAGCTTTTCTTCCAAGGAGCAAGTATCTTAAATTTTTATGACCGCAGTCACTATCTGCAGTGACTTTGGAGCCCCCCCAAATGAGGTCTCTCACTGTTTTATCTATTTCCGCATCTATTTGCCATGAAGTGATGGGACTGGGTGCCATGATCTTAGTTTCTGAATGTTGAGCTTTAAGTCAGTTTTTTCACCCTCCTCTTTCACTTTCATCAAGAGGCTCTTTAGTTCTTCACTTTCTGACATAAGAGTGATGTCACCTGCATATTTGAGGTTATTGATATTTCTCCTGGCAACCTTGATTCCAGCTTGTATTTCATCCAGTTCAGCATTTCTCATGATGTACTCTGCATATGTTAAATAAGTAGGGTGACAATATACAGCCTTAACGTACTTCTTTTCCTATTTGGAACCAGTCTGTTGTTCCATGTCCAGTTCAAACTGCTGCTTCTTGACCTACATACAGATTTCTCAGGAGGAAGGTCAGGTGGTCTGGTATTCCATCTCAGAATTTTCCACAGTTTGTTGTGATCCACACAGTCAAAGGCTTTGGCACAGTCAATAGATGTTTTTCTGGAACTGTCTTGCTTTTTCCATGATCCAGCGGATGAAGGCAATTTGATCTCTTGTTCCTCTGCCTTTTCTAAATCCAGCTTGAACATCTGGAAGTTCACAGTCCACGTATTCCTGAAGATTGGCTTGGAGAATTTTGAGCATTACTTTGCTAGCATGTGAAATGAGTGCAATTGTGTGGCAGTTTGACATTCTTTGGCATTGTCTTTCTTTGGGATTGGAACGAAAACTCAACTTTTCTAGTTTTGTGGCCACTGCTGAGTTTTCCAAATTTGCTGGCATATTGAGTGCAGCACTTTTACAGCATCATCTTTTAGGATTTGAAGTCATTCAACTGGAATTCTATCACCTCCACTAGATTTGTTCATAGTGATGCTTCCTAAGGCCCACGTGACTTTGCATCCCAGGATATTTGGCTCCAGGTGAGTGATCACACCATCGTGATTATTTGGGTTGTAAAGATCTGTTTTGTATAGTTCTCCTGTGTATTCTTGCCACCTCTTCTTAATATCTTCTGCTTCTGTTAGGTCATACCATTTCTGTCCTTTATTGAGCACATCTTTGCATGAAAAGTTCCTTTGGCATCTCTAATTTTCTTGAAGAGTTCTCTAGTCTTTCCCACTCTATTGTCTTCCTCTATTTCTTTGCACTGGTCACGGAGAAAATCTTTCTCATCTCTCCTTGCTATTCTTTGGAACTCTGCATTCAGATGGGTATATCTTTCCCTTTCTCCATTGCCTTTTGCCTCTCTTCTTTTCATAGCTATTTGTAAAGCCTCCTCAGACAACCATTTTGCCTTTTTGCATTTCCTTTTCTTGGGGATATCTGTTCTTGATATCTGCCTCCTGTACAATGTCATGAACCTCCATCCATAGTTCATCAGGCACTCTGTCTATCAGATCTAGTCCCTTAAATCTATTTCTCACTTCAACTGTATAGTCATAGCAGATTTGATTTAGGTCATACCTGGATGGCCTAGTGGTTTCCCCCACTTTCTTCAATTTAAGTCAGAATTTGGCAATAAGAAGTCCATGATCTGAGCCACAGTCAGCTCCCGGTCCTGTTTTTGCTGACTGTATAGAGCCTCTCCATCTTTGGTTGCAAAGAATATAATCAATTTGATTTCAGGATTAACCATCTGGTGATGTCCATGTGTAGTCTTCTCTGGTGTTGTTGGAACAGGGTGCTTGCTATGACCAGTACGTTCTCTTGGCAGAACTCTATTAGCCTTTGCCCTGCGTCATTCTGTACTCCAAGGCCAAATTTGCCTGTTACTCCAGGTATTTCTTGACTTTGTACTTTTGTACTCAAGCCCCCTATAATGAAAAGGACATCTTTTCTGTGTGTAAGTTCTAGAAGGTCTTGTAGGTCTTCATAGAACCATTCAACTTCAGCTTCTTGAGCATTACTGGTCAAGGCATAGACTTAGATTACTGTGATACTGAATGGTTTGCCTTGGAAATCAACAGAGATCATTCTATCTTTTTGAGATTCCATCCAAGTACTGCATTTCAAACTCTTTTATTGACTATGATGGCTACTCCATTTCTTCTAAGGGATTCTTGCCCACAGTAGCTGAGTGGCACTGGGACGGCAGTTGCACAGCGCTGGAGCAACTGTAAGGAGATAACCCACGTCCAAGGCCAGAGAAGCCCCAGCAAGATGGTAGGTACTGGCGTGGTGGCTGCGCAGGGCTGGAGCGACTTTGGGGAGATACTGTATGTCCAAGGGCTAAGGGGAAGCCCCAGCAAGATGGTAGGAGGGGCAAAATCACATTTAGAACCAAACCCCTTACCCACCAGAGACACTCAGAGGGCTCAGACATACTTTGTGTGCACCAGGTCCCAGAGACCTCACAGAGACTGAGACAGAATTGTGTAAGTGTGTTTGAGTGTCTCCTGAGGAGGTACGGGTCAGCAGTGCACTGCTGAAGGGGCAGGGGCTCTGTGTGCAGTAGACCTGGGTATGGCATAAGCCCTCTTGGAGGAGGTTGCCATTAAACCCACCATAGACCCACCAGAATTTACACAGGTGGGAAACAAACTCTTGGCAGGCACAAACAGAACCTTGTGTACACCAGGACCCAGGAGAAAGGAGCAGTGACCCCACAAGAGACTGACCCAGACTTGCCCGTGAGTGTGCAGGAGTCAGTGGTGGCCTGCTGCAGGGGTGGGGGCACTGAGTGTAGCAGTGTATGCATGGGACCTTTTGAAGGAGATCGCCATTATCTTCATTACCTCCACCACAGTTTGGCCCCAGGTCAAATAACAGGGAGAGAACACAGCCTCACCCATCAACAGAAAATTGGATTAAAGATTTATTTAGCAGGCCCCTCCATCAAAACAAGACCCAGTTTCCTAGTGGTGGCCTGCTGCAGGGCTGGGGGCACTGAGTGTAGCAGTGTATGCATGGGACCTTTTGAAGGAGATCGCCATTATCTTCATTACCTCCACCACAGTTTGGCCCCAGGTCAAATAACAGGGAGAGAACACAGCCTCACCCATCAACAGAAAATTGGATTAAAGATTTATTTAGCAGGCCCCTCCATCAAAACAAGACCCAGTTTCCCCCTGTCAGTCTCTCCCATCAGGAAGCTTCCACAAGCCTCTTATCTTTGTCCATCAGAGGGGAGGCAGACTGAAAACCACACTCACAGAAAACTAACCAATATGATCACATGGACCACAGCCTTGTCTAATTCAATAAAACTATGAGCCATGCCCTGTAGGGCCACCCAACATGGATGGGTCATGGTGGAGAGTTCTGATAAAACATGGTCCCCCGGAGAAGGGAATGGGAAACCACTTCAGTACTCTTGCCTTGAGAACCCCATGAACAGCATGAAAAGGCAAAAAGATACAACAGTGAAAGATGACCTCTCCAGTTTGGTAGATGCCCAATATGCTACTGGAGAACAGTGAAGAAATAACTCCAGAAAGAATGAAGAGATGGAGCCAAAGCAAAAACAGCACCCAGTTGTGGATGTGACTGGTTATGGAAGTAAAGTCTGATGCTGTAAAGAGCGATATTACATAGGAACCTGGAATGTTAGGTCCATGAATCAAGGCAAATTGGAAGTGATCAAACAGGAGATGGCAAGAGTGAACATCGACACTTTAGGAATCAGTGAAATAAAATGGACTGGAATGGATGAATTTAACTCAGATGACCATTATATCTACTACTGTGGACAAGAATCCCTTAGAAGAAATTGAATAGCCATCATAGTCAACAAAAGAATACATTATGAAGTCTCAAGCTATCAGTTCTACCTTTGGGATAAGATGTATACCATGCACCAAAATGAAGGTCAAGAGACAAATCTTTTCAAACATATATATATATGTACAAGTTTTTTTCTTATATGCACACATAAATATATATGTATGTATGGTGTTTATGTATGTGTGTTGCTTGGGGCTCAATTCTGAACAAATAGCTTTGAAATGTCTATTAAACATCCAAACAGAGATGTTAAGTAGGTGGCTGAATATATAGTCTTAAGGAGAATGGTCTAGGCTGGAGACATTTATTTGGACACTGCGGTAAGCAAAACAGTGTTCTTCCAAAGATGTCTATGACCTAATCCTCAAAACTTGTGAAAATATTGTCTTAAATGGCAAAAAAAAAAAAAAAAGACTCTACAAATGTGGTTAGGGTATGGACCTTGAGGTGGGGAGATTATCTTATATTATATGAGTGGACCCAATCTTATCAGATGGGACCTTAAAAGCAGAGAATTTTTCTCAGCTGTGATGAGAGAGAACTGACGAAGAATGTTCAGAGATCTAAGATTCTGATAAAGAATAAAACAAGCCAAGGAACATAGATTCCATCCTGAAGGAAATCAGTCCTGAATGTTCAGTGAAAGGACTGATGCTAAAGCTGAAACTCCAATACTTTGGCCACCTGATGCAAAGAACTGACTCATTGGAAAAGACCCTGATGCTGGGAAAGATTGAAGGCAGAAGGTGAAGGGGACGATAGAGCATGAGATGGTTGGATGGCAGTACTAACTCAATGGGCATGAGTTTGAGTAAGCACCAGGAACTGGTGATGGACAGGGAGGCCTGGCATGCTGCAGTCCATGGGGTCACAAAGAGTTGAACACAACTGAGTGACTGAACTGAACTGAACTGAAGGAATATAGAAGGCCTCTAGAAGATGGAAAAGACAAAGAAATGGATTCTGCCTTGGCAACTCCAGAAAGGAACACAGCTCTGTTGACAAGTTACTGTAGCCCAGTGAGACTGTGCCAAACTTCTAACCTAAAAAGCTGTAAAATAATAAATCAGTATTGTTTTAAGCCACTAAGTTTGTGGTAATTTGTTACAGCAGCAATGGAAAACTAATGCCAGCATCATCAATATATAGATGGTATTTAAACCCATAGAAGGAGAAGGCAATGGCACCCCACTCCAGTACTCCTGCCCGGATAATCCCACGGACGAAGGAGCCTGGAAGGCTGCAGTCTATGGGGTCGCTGAGGGTCGGACACGATTGAGCAACTTCCCTTTCACTTTTCACTTTCATGCATTGGAGAAGGACATGGCAACCCACTCCAGTGTTCTTGCCTGGATAATCTCAGGGATGGGGGAGCCTGGTGGGCTGCTATCTGTGGGGTCACACAGAGTCGGACATGACTGAAGCGACTTAGCAGCAGCAGCAGTAAATCCATAGAATGGGATAGAGACAGAAAAGAGAAAAGGTCTTGGGACCAAGTTTTGGTAAGTTTGAATATTAAGTCAGAGAAATGAGAAAGACCCAACTGAGCATGAGGCAGAAGAAAACATAATAAAGCGGTATTCTAGAAGCTGAACAAAGAGTTGGTGTCACCTGTGGCTGAAGGGCCAGGTGAAATGACAGCAGAATTAGGAAACAATTCAGAAGAGGGAGAGCACAGGTGCTCAGGCCAGCTGACACACAGAAGGAAAAGAGTGGACCCTGGTCCTCACCACCCAAGCCACAGTGATGGGAGAGACACAGGGCACCCACTCAAGAGTGCAACTTCTTCACACACAGGGACCCCAGTTACCAGCACACATGGCCCAATCAGAATCCGGGAACATTTCCGAAAGATCAGCACTCTTTCCCATTGGGGGAGGGAAGGTGTGAACGTCAGCAGCAAGATAGAGGAACAGGAAGACTCAGCTTTCGCTTACAGACCTACACTGTGGTCTCTCCTTTTACCATGATACAGTCTGAGACGTCCAAGGCCCTAACTTGTGAAATGGCACATACTCCAAGTCCAAGAAAGTTAACATTATATCTCAAGAGCAGTAAACAGTTTTTCCTTAGGAAAGAATATGAGGTCATCAAAATAAAAATATGCAACCTTCCAGGACCTGACATTCCATGTCAGTCATAGCCTCAGAACAACCTTTTATGTTTTCCCTTCCTTTGCCCCCAAACTCATGTTAATTACACATCTACAAAAGAATGAGTGAAATCATGTATGAAGGACCCTTATGGCCTGTGACAAATATAGCCCATGTAACACTGCCTCATGCTGACTTATAATGACTTGTTCAGCTGTTGATCATCTCCACTGGACTGAGAAGTCCTCAAAGAGGTGAGACTGTGCCCTTTTATCATTGAATAGTAAAAACAATAATCTATTAAGTTCCCATTCATTGAAATAGTAATACGTGCCAGACACAATGCTAATTGTTTTCAGTCATTTAACCCTGACTTTCCCGGTGGCTCAGTTGGTAAAGTGTCTGCCTATGATGCGGGAGACCCGGGTTCAATCCCTGGGTCGGGAAGATCTCCTGGAGAAGGAAATGGCAACCCACTCCAGTATTCTTGCCTGGAAAATCCCATGGACAGAAGAGCCTGATAGGCTACAGTTCATGGGGTCACAAAGAGTCGGACACGACTGAATGACTTCACTTTCACTTTCAACCTTCACACAACCCTAGGAGATGGTATTGTTTACTTCATTTCTCAGAAAAGAAACTTGAGATTCAGAAACATTAAGAAACTCACATAATAGTCAAACTAACTGAGAGAGTGACAGAGTTATCCAATGCCAAATTCTCTGCTGAATAAGGCCACCTCCAAAAACATTCACATCCTAATTCCTGGAATGCATAAATTATCTCCTATGAAAAATGTGATTTTGTAGGTATGAATAAGGATTTTAAGGTGAGGAGATTATGCTGGACTATCCAGGGCTCAATGTAATCACAAGAATCTTTGTAAGAGGGAAAGAGGAGATCATATTGAACAGGAGGAGATGTGACAACAGAAACAGGAGGTGAAGTGATTCGAGGAAGGAGCCATGAACCAGGGAATGCAGGCAGCCTCTAGAAACTGGAAAAGACAAGGAAACAGACTTTTCCCTAGAGCCTTGAGAAGCACACACCTGCCAATACCTTGATTTTAGATTTCTGACCTCCAGAACAGGAAGACAGTGAATCTGTGCTTACGACACTGAGAACCGGGTTACAGTGGCCATAGGAAACTGACACAGCGCTCTGTGCCTCTGTCCTTGTATGTCCCATCATCCTCCTGACCTAAGGGAGGCAAAGGATGCTGGCTAAGTCAGTTACAAACGAGAAAGAGATCTTCCTCTAAGATTTCTCCCACCTGGCCCAACCCAAACTCCTGACCAGGAGAATAAAGCCTTCCTCAAACAGAGGCAGGTGGAAGCAGCCCAGGTGTGTCTGGGGTGATACTATGTGTTTTTCTAATTGCTCAGTTGAATGGATACGCTAGTTACAGTCTGAAGCTCATGCTATGCCAGTCAGAGTGCCCTTGGAAGACATGACAAAATGCAACCCTAATTTACAGCTATAATTTAAAGCCACGGGGGCTGGAGGGAGGTAGGAGATGAGGGGAATTGGGTATCTTTATGTTCTACTTCCTGCAACAGTGCATTAAACATCACAATGATTCAGCTAAAATTATAAGCAGCATTTATAAAAAGATGAAATCATATTTTACAACCTAATTCCTTTATAAAAATTATTTCATATCAAATTAGAACAATGAATACAATTGTATATACAGCAAATGCACATAATTGTACCTTCCTATTTCTCTGAGATCATTACAGCCCATTCTTTTTTTTTTCCTGTAATAATTGCCAGATTTATTCCTCTGGCTAAGAGATCCAGAGGTATTTTGAGGTTTACATTTTTTTAATAGTTCTATCATCAAGAGTTTAGGTGCCCCCATTGACCTTATAAGCTGGTTGCAAATTATTTGATTGACTTGTAATTAATAAAAAAGCTTTCTTTCCATGTGTCTTATGTGTTCATTAAAAAATACATATAAGCAATAAAAAAATCACACAGAAACAAGCACAGTTAAATTTCTGATATATGCATGTATGTATACACACGTGTATACACACACAATTTGAGACTTTGTCTGCTGCAACAGTGAATGAGCGTGGCCAAGAGGAGCTACCCTGCGCCCAAGGGCAGGGGCGGCAGTGGAGCAACTACCCCACATC
Organism: Madoqua kirkii; assembly: GCA_006408675.1. Lineage (NCBI taxonomy): Eukaryota > Metazoa > Chordata > Mammalia > Artiodactyla > Bovidae > Madoqua > Madoqua kirkii. The sequence goes on from SJYC01026251.1 coordinate 8,138, forward strand.
ACAGATAAGGAGCAGCAGCTGCGCTTTGCTGGAGAAGCTGTGAAGAGAGACTCCACGTCCAAGGTAAGAGAAACCCAAGTTAAGACGGTAGATGCTGAGAGAGGGGATCAGAGGGCAGACAGACTGAAACTATAATCACAGACAACTAGCCAGTCTGGTCACACGGACCACAACCTTGTCTAACTCAATGAAACTAAGCCAGGCCAATGGCCGGGTCATGGTGGAGAGGTCTGACAGAATGTGGTCCACTGGAGAAGGGAACGGCAAACCACTTCAGTGTTCTTGCCTTGAGAACCCCATGAACAGTATGAAAAGGCAAAATGATAGGACACTGAAAGATGAACTCTCCAAGTCAGTAGGTGCCCAATATGCTACTGAAGATGAGTGGAGAAATAACTCCAGAAATAATGGAGCCAAAGCAAAAACAACACCCAGTTGTGAATGGGACTGGTGATGGAAGCAAGGTTCGATGCTGAAAACAGCAATATTGCATAGGGACCTGGAATGTCAGGTCCATGAATCAAGGCAAATTGGAAGTGGTCAAACCAGAGATGGCAAGAGTGAACATTGACATTCTAGGAATCAGTGCACTAAGATGGACTGGAATGGGTGATTTAATTCAGATGACCATTCTATCTACTAATGGAGTAGCCATGATAGTAAATAAGAGAGTCCAAAATGCAGTACTTGGATGCAATCTCAAAAACAACAGAAAGATCTCTGTCTGTTTCCAAGGCAAACCATTCAATATCATGGTAATTCAAGTCTATGCCCTGACCAGCAACACTGAAGAAGCTGAAGTTGAACAGTTCTATGAAGACCTACAAGACCTTCTAGAACTAATGCCCAAAAAAGATGTCCCTTTCAATATAGGGGACTGGAATGCAAAAGTAGGAAGTCAAGAAACACCTGGAATAACAGGCAAATTTGGCCTTGGAGTACAGAATGAAGCAGGGCAAAGGCTAATAGAGTGCTGCCAAGAGAACGCCCTGGTCATAGCAAACACCCTCTTCCAACAACACAAGAGAGACTCTACACATGGACATCACCAAACGGTCAACACCAAAATCAGATTGATTATATCCTTTGCAGCCAAAGATGGAGAAGCTCTATACAGTCAGCAAAAACAAGACTGGGAGCTGACTGTGGCTCAAATCATGAATTCCTTATTGCCAAATTCAGACTTAAATTGAAGAAAGTGGAGAAAAACCACTAGACCATTCAGGTAATATACCTGAATATGCTGCTGACTATGCTGCTTTGTAACCTGCTATGTTGAAATGAACATATTTTCATGCATATGTGTGGAATTTCCCAATTGAAAAATAGACCTAGAGAATGTGTCAAAATACAAAATGCAGATGCTGATAACAAGGAAAACTACCTAAAACAAAACTCCACCAGATATTAAAAATAAAGCAAAAGTCAAAGATACATCAGTGAATGCTAACAGAAAGCAAGGGCCAGCTTTTAATATCGGACAAAAAAAGAATTCAGGGCCTAAAGCACGTGGGATAAGGATGGCTGCATGATGTCTTTGCTTCCAGTGCATCATCACAAGCTTGCTTCTTGTTCTTATCTCTTCCCTAAGCCTTTCCAACTCATCTGTTCCTCTTATCATTTCTTCAGGGTCTAAATGCTTAACAGGAGCATCCTCTTTATATCCCTAACCAGGCCGAGTCAGCTCTCCTCTCAGGTTTCCTTCTGCTTCCTGGCTTTCACCTTCTTCAGAAGGTTGAGGATTTCTTTCTGCCTCCTGTGGTACAGCTTCCAAAGGGCGGTCTTCCTCAGCCTGTGGCATGTTCTGTGGTTTTCCTTTATTTTCTTCACAAGACTTTTGCATGTTGAGTATTTTTCAATTTCCTTTTTGAATAAATTAACCCTGCAGGGATCCAGGGAATTTTCCTCCATCTTCCTTCAGTCAATTTTGGTGGCTCCCTAAAGACCAAGAGTCTGGTTCCCTTCAAGCAGGGAGTGGGTGACTCAAGTTATTTCCAAATTGTTTCTGTGTCTCTCTTGGAATCCTCAACTAGCTCTGGTCCATTCTTTAAACAAAGAAGATGGCATCCTCTCTACTGGTATCCATAAGGAGGCAGTTTTCCAAATTAATAAATTCAATGTACCTCATAGTTTAGCTCCTTTAGAAACAAAGAGCTGGAAGTCTGACCACTTGAGGCTTCACAAGTGATTCATTGTGCCATGAAGGATTATTTTCCCTTCCTGTATCCCAGTTTCTCTAGTCAGGTTAAAATCTTACACTTAGTAAAAATCTCAAAACAGTTTTTGAGATTTTAAGAACAAGTATTAACAACATAAGCAAGGGCTTCCCTGGTGGCTCAGATGGTAAAGAATTCACCTATAATGCAAATGATCTGGGTTCAATCCCTGGGTCGGGAAGATCCCCTGGAGAAGGAAATGGCAACCCACTCCAGTATTCCTGCCGGAGAATTCCACAGACAAAGGAGACTGGCGGGCTATAGTCCATGGGATCACAAAGAGTTGGACATGACTGAGTGACTATACAAGACACAACAATTAACATAAACAGAACTAAAGCAATCATTTAGAACTGAATCTCAAATTCACAAAGGTTTGTATTCCATAATCTATTTGTAGCTGACACAGAGGTAAAATAAATTATTGGGTAAATCTAAGGTAAAATCAGTCAATGCCCTCGGTCTGATCTTCTGACTGGACTGGCAATCACCCATGGTGTTCCCAGCTTGCCTGGTTTTGCAACACAGGTCCCCAGGGGTCCTGAGTGGCTTTAGAATCTGAATAAATCATACATCCTAAGGGTCCATTGGACCACCAGAAACTCAATTTATTTTTGACCTGAGACAAGATTTTATTGCTTCTCAGATTAACAGTTAAAAATGGTTTGCTTTTCTGCCTCAGGGGTGTTAGTTTGATATACAAGGCAGGGAGATTATTAAATCTTTGGTGCCTTCCAAAGATGTAAATTAAACCACAGCATCTCCTTAGCCACCTCCCCTGTATGAGCTGGAGATTTATTATTAACTTGTCACTCTCGCATGCTCATCAAAACAAGTAGCACCATGATTAATTACACCTGTTTATTTAAGGGTACCTGTCATTTCAACTTTCTGTAAACAGGATATTACGGTCTCTTGATTTCTTGGCTGAACTAGAGCTAAGGACTTTTAGAGGGGAAGAGAGAATCACTGTCCTCTCCTAATCATTTCCATAAATATATTTGAAAGAAAGGTGGTCTATATGCAACTGCACAACGTTGTTTTCATTTTAAATGAAGCTGACATAAATCACCCATTGCTTATTAAATGCTTTTCATGTACAGTAATGGTACTAGGTATACCTAGTTCAAAGCAGTGAATAGTCCTTGCCCCCATGGGGATTATAGCCTTGATATCCCCTTCCCAAGGCATTTGTCTCTCCATATTATGAAAATAGGGAGAATAGAGCAACACTGAGAATCTGGATAAAAGGAAAGCAAAACAAAACATACCCCTTCTAAGGTAAGTTTACACGAAGTGAAGTAAAAGTCGCTCAGCCATGTCCGCCTCTTTGCAACGCCATGGACGTAGCCTGCCAGTAGGCTCCTCTGTCCATGGAATTCTCCAGGCCAGAATACTGCAATGGATAGCTGTTTCCTTCTCCAGAAGCTCTTCCCAACCTAGGGATCAAACCCAGGTCTCCCATATTGCAGGAGGATTCTTTACTGTCTGAGCCACCAGGAAAGCTCAAGTTTGCACAAAATAGACACTAAATTGAACCAAGATTAATAAGACACCTGCAAGGTTCATTCCCTCCTCTGGGAATGAACTCTGCTAAGAGTTGGACACGACTGAGCGACTTCACTTTCACTTTTCACTTTCTTGCATTGGAAAAGGAAATGGCAACCCACTCCAGCGTTCTTGCCTGGAGAATCCCAGGGACGGGGAGCCTGGTGGGCTGCCGTCTATTGGGTCACACAGAGTTGGACACGACTGAAGTCACTTAGCAGCAGCAGCAGCAGCAGCATACCTGTAATATAACATATTATCTGATTATCTGAATACCCACTGAAGCACAGGAAACTTTCAAATGAAATATAAGGCAGGGTTGCCTGACCACTGATCTACCACAAGAAAATTTTACCTTTACCATTTTAACTTTTAGGATAGAAAGTGTGAAAGAAAGTGAAGTCACTCAGTCATGTCTGACTATTTGCGACCCTATGGACTGTAGCCTACCAGTCTCCTCAGCCCATGGAAATTTTCCAGGCAAGAGTCCTAGAGTGGGTTGCCATTTCCTTCTCCAGGGGATCTTCCTGACCCAGGGAATGAACCCAGGTCTCCTGCATTGCAGGCAGACGCTTTACCATCTGAGCCACCAGGGAAGCCCAATTTTGGGATAATTACCTTTTTTAAAAAGATTCTTGATTATATTCCTGTTTCTCTTTTTTAAAGTATTTATTATGAAAGTTGACAAAAACTACAATAAAGATGAGATTAATAAAATAATTACCTATTAACTAGCTTCAGTAATTATTGATATTTTGTCATTCTTGTTTTTACCTATCAAATTTCTCTCTCCCTTCACCTTCAGTTTTATTTTTGAGCATTTTAAGATAAATTCCTACCATCATAATTCACCTCCAAATACATCAGAATTTATAACAAATAATATTTTTTTAAAAATAACTATAATATCTTTGTAATACTTAACCAAATAATAATATTTTTATAATGTCTAATACCTAAGTCCATGTTCAAATGCTCCTGACAAAGTCTACACATTGGATTTGGTTGATGTGTCTTTCATTTATACCTTTTCTCTCCATGTCAAAAAAGATTCTTGATTATATTCCTGTTTCTCTTTTTTAAAGTATTTATTATGAAAGTTGACAAAAACTACAATAAAGATGAGATAATAAAATAATTACCTATTAACTAGCTTCAGTAATTATTGATATTTTGTCATTCTTGTTTTTACCTATCAAATTTCTCTCTCCCTTCACCTTCAGTTTTATTTTTGAGCATTTTAAGATAAATTCCTACCATCATAATTCACCTCCAAATACATCAGAATTTATAACAAATAATATTTTTTTAAAAATAACTATAATATCTTTGTAATACTTAACCAAATAATAATATTTTTATAATGTCTAATACCTAAGTCCATGTTCAAATGCTCCTGACAAAGTCTACACATTGGATTTGGTTGATGTGTCTTTCATTTATACCTTTTCTCTCCATGTCCTTTTGAATATAGCCAAAATGACCTTCAATATTTGATTTTTATCCAAGATAAACAAATTCATCAAAAGTTAACATATGTTCCCAGTGAAACCTCATTATGTAATATTTTCAAGGACAGGGTGATCACACAATTTACCATTCAAATGAAGAAAACTCTTGAGTGAAAGGGGAACTATACTGGTGAAAACCAGGACAAAGAGTCATCCTACCAGTAGAGATGGGGGTGATGAGCAGGGTAAATAAAGGAGTAAGTTTGGGGTTTCTGGTTTCTACTTGGGTATTAGTAGCTGGAAAAAGACCTTACAATTCAAAAAAAATCATTCAACAAACTGCAAGTCAATGACCTTCCCTGAATCAATCAAAGAGCTAAAGTTGAACAAATGTCAACTAGCCCCAAATCTGAGAGGCAAATGCCTACAGGGAGATGGGAAATGCAAGCATTTGTTTACTTGTTGTATTTGAATACCATGTATGGATGGGAGAGTTGGACTGTGAAGAAGGCTGAGCGCCAAAGAATTGATGCTTTTGAGCTGTGGTGTTGGAGAAGACTCTTGAGAGTCCCTTGGACTGCAAGGAGATCCAACCAGACCATTCTAAAGCAGATCAGCCCTAGGATTTCTTTGGAAGGAATGATGCTAAAGCTGAAACTCCAGTACTTTGGGCACCTCATAGGAAGAGTTGACTCATTGGAAAAGACTCTGATGCTGGGAGGGATTGCGGGCAGGAGGAGAAGGGGACGACAGAGGATGAGATGGCTGGATGGCATCACGGACTCGATGGACGTGAGTCTGAGTGAACTCCAGGAGTTGGAGATGGACAGGGAGGCCTGGCGTGCTGCGAATCGTGGGGTCACAAAGAGTCGGACACGACTCAGTGACTGAACTGAACTGAACTGAAGAAGAATTCTCCTAAAACTGTATTGGTGGAGGTTAAGTACTGGCTGGTGACAGAATTTGGAGCTCTAAAGGCTGCAAATAAAGGGGACTTCACACCCCTCTTTCAACAGATTTCAATGGGTACTCACAAAAATATTATGGCAGGAGTCCTAGGAAAGCAGTCCTCACGATACAGGCTTAGGGGAGGGCAAGGGCAGCTGTGCCGGAAGGCCATGGGGCCCTGCACAGGCCCTTCTTCTCTCTCTCCCCTATTTAAAAAATAATAGTAATACCACTTCTGTAATAATACCACTTACATGGTATTCAAACAAGCAAGAAAAAGAATGCACAATGCCAAGAGACAAAACAATTAAGAGAACCAGACTCACATATGACACTGATATTGGGACTATCAGATAGGGAATTTAAAATAACCATGAAAAATATGGCAAAGGCTCTCGTGGAAAAAGTAGACAATACTCATTGTCAAATGAGTCATTTCAGCAGAAAGGGAAATTATAAGGGAAAAAATGAGAGGCTAAAAATGAAAACACAGTAATAGAGATCAAGACTGTTACTGACAGACTCTTCAGTAAACTTAATAAAGCTTAATCAGCAAATTTGAAAAATACACAAACTGAACAAAGAAAAAAACATTTAAAAATAAAAACAGTGTATAGCATCCAAGAACTGTAAGATAACAAATGATCTAATAGATGTGCAATTACAACTCCAGAAGGAAAAAAAGACACAGAATGGGATAGAATAAATATTTTAAGGGATAATGGCTAAGAAGTTCCAAAATTAATGACGTATATCAAACTATAGATCTAAACTACCAACCAAGATAAATACCCAAGTCAGATGTATACATATTAAAATTCAACCTCTGAAAACACAAAGAGAAAATCTTGACAACAGTCAAAGGAGGAAAAATGACATATTAACTACTAAAGAGAAATAAATGTATTAATAACAATTACAACACCCATCTTGTTAGAAATCATGCACCTAAAAGATAACAGTGTGACATTTTTAAAGGACTGAACAAGAGTGACTTCATCAAAATTGTGGAGTAGGAAACACCTCCCACAAAGAGCAACAATTAGACACCTATCCATGAATGAATATAGCTCTGGGAGAGCTAGGAGTCCACTTAAGAAGTGTCAGCAACTCAGCTCAGTTCAGTTGCTCAGTCGTGCCAACTCTTTGTGACCCCCTGGACTGTAGCACACTCAGCAACACAATGGAGCCAAAAAATTGAAAATAACCACACAAAAAGATAGGAAGGATAGTTTCATTTTGTCTACATCATTGCCATCCTGCATGCTGGCCCTGGTCAGTGCTAAGAGGAAAAGCTTCCCTCATCGATAACAGGAACCAGCTTCCCCAGCCTTCAAAAAATTAAAAATAAAACTGTCATGTAATCCAGTAATGTCCCTTCAGGGTATATACCCAAAGAAAACAATAATTCAAATATATATATATATATATATGCATTTCCTCATAGCTCAGTTGGTAAAGAATCCACCTGCAATGTGGGAGACTGGGCTTGATCCCTGGATTGGGAAGATCCCCTGGAGAAGGGAAGCCTACCCACTCCAGTATTCTGGCCTGGAGAATTTCATGGGCTGTATAGTCCATGGGGTTTCAGAGTCAGACACGACTGAGCAACTTTCACTTTCATGTTCAATGTTCAGTGCAGCATTAAATTTAGAATGGCCAAGATACGGAAGCAAGCTATCCCTCAACAGATGAGTAGATGAAGGATATGTGGTATATATACAATGGATTACTCAGTCATAACAAAAATAATTTTGCCATTTGAGACAACATGGTTGGATCTAAATGGTATTATGTTCAGTGAAATATTAATAAGTCAGAGAAAGACAAATAATCTATGATTTCACTTATATGTAGAATATACAAAATTAAAAATGTAAAAGCGAGGTCTCATGACCTATACAGGGAATATAGGTCCCTGGTCCCATGATCTACACAGAGAAAAGCTTGATGGTTGCAGAGATGGAGCAGTTGAACCTTGAACAAGTCAGGAATTGGGGCACCAACCCTCCATGCAGTCGAAAATTCAAGTGTAACATTACAGTCAGCCTTCTATATATATAGTTCCACAACCACAAATTCAAACAACTGTGGAGAGTGTAGTGTATGTACATAATATGTATTTAGTGAAAGAAATCTGCATGTAAGTAGACCCACACAATTCAAAATCCATGTTGGTCAAGAGTCAACTGTCTGTAGTTAATACTATAATCTTGAAAGTTGCCAAGAAAGTAGATCTTCAAAGTTCTCACTGTAAGAAAAAGAAAATTTGTAACTTATGTATGATAACAAATGCTAACTAGTGGTGGTGGTCATTTTGCAATAAATACATATACTGAATCACTATGCTGTACACTTGAAATAATGTTATATATAAATTATACCTCAATTTAAAAATTTAAGCAGAAATTGATGAGTTAGAAAACAGAAATAAACAGTAAGTAAACCAAAAAAGCTGGTTCTCTGAAAAGTAATCAACAAAACAGAGTTAACCCGATTTTTAAAAGTGAGTATAAGCACACAAAAGAAAAACTCAACACAGCAACTTTTTTTAAAGTATGAGACTACTCTATACAATTCTACTAGAGAAAATGAGAAAATTTAGATGAAATAAACAAAAGTCTAGGTAAATATATCAAAACTAACACTAAGAAACAGAGGCTCTAAACAAATGAGTTTTGTAAAAAGAAATATGTGTGCACACACACATGCTCAGTCGAGTCTGACTCTTTGCAAATCCATGGTCCTCTATCCAAGGGATTTCCCACACAAGTATACTAGACTGGATTGCCAGTTCTTCTCCAGGGGATCTTCCCAACTCAGGTATCGAAACTGCATCTCTTATGTCTCCTGCATTGGCAGGCAGATTCTTTACCACTAGAGTCCACCTGGGAAAAAGAAATATAGGAAATTGTAAGAGTTCCCCTGCCAAAAACATACCAAGCTAAGCTTGTTTCACAAAGAAGTCTACTAAACTTCAAAGATGATGCAAATGCTATTTAAACTACTTCAGACAGCTGGAGGAAAAAGAAAACATCCAAATTATTTTTATAAAGCAAATATAATATTGATTACAAAACCAGAAAAATACTGCTCAGTAAGACAAAGATACAAACCAATCTCATCTGTAAATATTAAAGCAAATATTGTAATTAGTATTAGCAAACAGAACCCAGTAATCCATCAAGATAAAGCAGTGCTTATTTCAGAAATGTAATAAGAGTTCACTATCAGGAAATCCATTAATACAATCAATCATATTAGTAGAGCCAAAGAGAAAAATATGCTGTATGTTAATCTTCACAGATTTTAAAAAATGGAAAAATGAAACACTCATTTATGCTTTTTAAAGCCTCAAAAATAGGAACTACTACCTCATTAATATAAATAAAAATAAATTTTAAAAATCTCAGCAGCTGATATAATGGGGAAAAGAGCCCCAGTTCTCAAAGTGTGGTGTGTGGACCCAAACCAAAACATTATTTATTTCCCTTTTTCACTATGTTAACAGTAAATGTAATACAAAAACAACGAGCAAAATTGCTGGTGTCAGCATAAGTCACCATAGTGGCAACAAACCATCCTCGGGTCATTCTTCATCACCATATTATACAACGTGGCTGAGATGTGTATAAGAGACAGAAATTATACCTCAATTTAAAAATTTAAGCAGAAATTGATGAGTTAGAAAACAGAAATAAACAGTAAGTAAACCAAAAAAGCTGGTTCTCTGAAAAGTAATCAACAAAACAGAGTTAACCCGATTTTTAAAAGTGAGTATAAGCACACAAAAGAAAAACTCAACACAGCAACTTTTTTTAAAGTATGAGACTACTCTATACAATTCTACTAGAGAAAATGAGAAAATTTAGATGAAATAAACAAAAGTCTAGGTAAATATATCAAAACTAACACTAAGAAACAGAGGCTCTAAACAAATGAGTTTTGTAAAAAGAAATATGTGTGCACACACACATGCTCAGTCGAGTCTGACTCTTTGCAAATCCATGGTCCTCTATCCAAGGGATTTCCCACACAAGTATACTAGACTGGATTGCCAGTTCTTCTCCAGGGGATCTTCCCAACTCAGGTATCGAAACTGCATCTCTTATGTCTCCTGCATTGGCAGGCAGATTCTTTACCACTAGAGTCCACCTGGGAAAAAGAAATATAGGAAATTGTAAGAGTTCCCCTGCCAAAAACATACCAAGCTAAGCTTGTTTCACAAAGAAGTCTACTAAACTTCAAAGATGATGCAAATGCTATTTAAACTACTTCAGACAGCTGGAGGAAAAAGAAAACATCCAAATTATTTTTATAAAGCAAATATAATATTGATTACAAAACCAGAAAAATACTGCTCAGTAAGACAAAGATACAAACCAATCTCATCTGTAAATATTAAAGCAAATATTGTAATTAGTATTAGCAAACAGAACCCAGTAATCCATCAAGATAAAGCAGTGCTTATTTCAGAAATGTAATAAGAGTTCACTATCAGGAAATCCATTAATACAATCAATCATATTAGTAGAGCCAAAGAGAAAAATATGCTGTATGTTAATCTTCACAGATTTTAAAAAATGGAAAAATGAAACACTCATTTATGCTTTTTAAAGCCTCAAAAATAGGAACTACTACCTCATTAATATAAATAAAAATAAATTTTAAAAATCTCAGCAGCTGATATAATGGGGAAAAGAGCCCCAGTTCTCAAAGTGTGGTGTGTGGACCCAAACCAAAACATTATTTATTTCCCTTTTTCACTATGTTAACAGTAAATGTAATACAAAAACAACGAGCAAAATTGCTGGTGTCAGCATAAGTCACCATAGTGGCAACAAACCATCCTCGGGTCATTCTTCATCACCATATTATAGTGGGGGGAGGAGAAGCCATTTTTACTGAAGAGTAGCTTTGATATAACACATATATATGGAATCTAGAAAAATGGTACTGATGAACTTATTTGCAGGGCAGGAATACACATGCAGCCTTAGAGAACAAGCTTGTGGACACAGTGAGGGAAGGAGAAGGGGGAACAAACTGAGAGCGGCACTGACATATATACACTTTTACACACTCAGTTCAGTTGCTCAGTCGTGTCTGACTTTGCAGCCCCATAGATGCAGCATACCAGGCCTCCCTGTCCATCACTAGCTATACACACTGCTGCTGCTGCTAAGTCGCTTCAGTCGTGTCCGACTCTGCGCGACCCCATAGTCGGCAGCCCACCAGGCTCCGCTGTCCCTGGGATTCTCCAGGCAAGAACACTGGAGTGGGTTGCCATTTCCTTCTCACACTACCATGTGTAAAACAGATAAATAGTGGGAAGCTGCTATATATAACACAGGGAACCCAGGCCGGCACTCTATGACAACCCAGAGGGGTTGCATTGGCGGGGATTCCAAGATGGAGGGGATATATACATACTTATGGCCGATTCACACTGTTGTACAGCAGAAACCAACCCATTGTAAAACAACTATCCTTCAATTACAGATAAATAAGCAAGATAAAATAATTGCAAAAAAGAATATCTTTGATGAAGTAATAAACATGATGAATGTTATTAAGTCTCGATCCCTGGGCACACATCTTTAATATTCTAGGAGAAGAAACCGGAACTATACACAAAGCAGTTCTGCTGCATAGCCAAGCGTGATGGGTGTCTTGAGGAAAAGCATTTGTGAGACTGAGTTGTAAACTGAAGCTTTACACTTTTCATGGAATACCATTTTTACTTTAAAGGACAGCTTACAGCAGATAAACTGTAGTTATTCAGATGTATTTTTGACATACTTTCTCAAAAATTGATAAAGTGAGCTATCACTTCAAGGAAAATAACTGACAATATTTGCTGCCATAACATTCAAGCACACAAGTGAAAATCAGAATTTAAGAAAAATTTTGTTCACCATCGTGAGCATGACAGTTTCTCAGTAGCTAGATTACATTGGAGACATTAGTTGAGATGTTTAAAAATGTGATTCTTTTCTGATACCATATAATCAGATGTGTCAATATTTGCAAGATCTGCAAAACTCAAGGAACTGATATTTTCCAAAGGACAAATGCATGCCGTTACAAAACCACGGGTAAGGGACCCACTCAAAGCTCAAGACAGACCAATGGATATTAGTGTAACAGAGTATAAAAGGTTATTAATTTAGTTCAACATTCTTCATTGCAACTGAATTTTAAGAAACTATCATCGGTCAGATTCTGGAGTGGCATCAAAGAATATTCCTAACTACCTAAAAAGGTTATTTAATACTCCTCCCTTTCCAACCACATAGCTATGTGAGGCCAGATTTTAAGTACTTCAACAAAACAAAAACAGTGTGTTGCAACAGACTGATACATTCTTGTCCATACTCTTAAATCGTCAGAAGATAATTTTGTGTTTTTGTTTTTTGCTAAACCTTTTTCCATTTGTTACGGTACGAAGAGTGACTGACAACAAAACTTTTAATAAAAAGTATTTTCTTTAAACAATTGTTTTCAAAATAGTAATAAAAACTTAATTATTTTACAAAAAGTCAAATTTAAGGACTATACCTTTTATAGTTGTCTATATTGAGGGTACTTGATTTCAAGAAACCTAAGGAGTTATTAAAAATTTTCCCATTTTCCCAGAACTCTGGTTTAAAGAGAATCACAGTACTACAGACATTCCCACTAAGGTCAGGATGGTAGCAGGTATGGGCACAAAATATAAAAGATGGAATTGAACTGTGCCAGAAAGTATGGAAACTATCAGAGACTGAATTATTTTAAAAATGACCTAGTATCAACTTGAAGGATTCTCTCTCTGACCCACCCATGCCAATTAGGATAACTTGAGCACTGAGTGAAAACAATAACTGTAATTCATTAAGATACATCTAAATAAGCACCAGAAGTTTCTAAAGATAATTTTTAAAAAACTATAAAAAATTTTCACTGGTTACCCCTAGAAGTTACTAAGACACCATCTTATTTATCTGAAAACTGATAAAGCATTTTTAAATTAAATATTTATAAGACCAGAAACTATAAAACTCCTAGAAGAAAACACAGGCAAACACTTTGACATATATTGTAGCAATGGATTTTTGGATCTGTCTTCTACTACAAAGGAAACAAAAGCAAAAATAAATGGGACCAAATTAAAAGGTTTTACACAACAACAACAACAACAAAATCCCATCAACAAGAAAAAAAAAAGTTCTACTGAATGGGAGAAGATATTTGCAAATAATATGACTGTGGAAAATTCTTCAAGAGATGGGAATACCAGACTACCTTACTTGTCTCCTGAGAAATCTGTATTCAGGTCAAGAGCAACAGTTAGAACTGAACATGAACAACAGACTGGTTCCAAATTGGGAAAGGAGTACATCAAGGCTATATGTTGTCCCTCTGCTTATTTAACTTATATGCAGAGTACATCTATGCCAAAGCCTTTGACTGTGTGGATCACAATAAACTGTGGAAAATTCTGAAAGAGATGGGAATACCAGACCACTTAACCTGCCTCTTGAGAAATCTGTATGCAGGTCAGGAAGCAACAGTTAGAACTAGACATGGAAAAACAGACTGGTTCCAAATAGGAAAAGGAGTACGTCAAGGCTGTATATTGTCACCCTGCTTATTTAACTTATATGCAGAGTACATCATGAGAAACGCTGGGCTGGAAGAAACACAAGCTGGAATCAAGATTGCTGGGAGAAATATCAATAACCTCAGATATGCAGATGACACTACCCTTATGGCAGAAAGTGAAGAGGAATTAAAAAGCCTCTTGATGAAAGTGAAAGAGGAAAGTGAAAAAGTTGGCTTAAAGCTCAACATTCAGAAAATGAAGATCATGGCATCCAGTCCCATCACTTCATGGGAAATAGATGGGGAAACAGTGGGAAACAGTGTCAGACTTTATTTTGGGGGGCTTCAAAATCACTGCAGATGGTGACTGCCGCCATGAAATTAAAAGATGCTTACTACTTGGAAGAAAAGTTATGACCAACCTAGATAGCATATTCAAAAGCAGAGACATTACTTTGATGACTGCAGCCATGAAATTAAAAGATGCTTACTCCTTGGAAGAAAAGTTATGACCAACCTAGATAGCATATTCAAAAGCAGAGACATTACTTTGCCAACTAAGGTCCATCTAGTCAAGGCTATGGTTTTTCCTGTGGTCATGTATGGATGTGAGAGTTGGACTGTGAAGAAGACTGAGTGCTGAAGAATTGATCCTTTTGTACTGTGCTGTTGGAGAAGTCTCTTGAGAGTCCCTTGGACTGCAAGGAGATCCAACCAGTCCATTCTGAAGGAGATCAACCCTGGGATTTCTTTGGAAGGAATGATGCTAAAGCTGAAACTCCAGTACTTTGGCCACCTCATGCGAAGAGTTGACTCATTGGAAAAGACTCTGATGCTGGTAAGGATTGGGGGCCAGAGGAGAAGGGGACGAATGAGGATGAGATGGCTGGATGGCATCACAGACTCGATGGACGTGAGTCTGAGTGAACTCCTAGAGATGGTAATGAACAGGGAGGCCTGGCGTGCTGCGATTCACAGGGTTGCAGAGTCAGACAGGATTAAGCGACTGAACTTGAACTTGAACACTGGACTGCTTGTGTCTTTTTGAATTATGGTTTTCTCTGGGTATATGCCCAGCATGGGCTTTAGTTTCTATGCAGGAAACAGACAAACAGGACCTACTCTCTGTTAGTGTTGGGCTCATTCAGATCTCTGTCCTCCTCATTCCAGCTTTTCTGTCTGTGCTTGGGGGACCTGGTTTCAGTAATGAGTGCTCAAGTTCTAAATCGAAAAAAATGATAAAAGCATGCGTGGCTGCAGTTTTGCCAGTACCATCAGCACAGCGTTCTGGCTCCTGTGTCGGTTCTCAATCAATCTGGAAACAGGAGAGAAAGATGTTTATGAGTTAATTAGCATCTTCCAATAGTTTCCTAAAGAACAAAAGTCCAGATTTAATTTTTTTCAAAAATTCTCTTTGTGGTCTTCCAAGGTTAGAGGTCAAAGCATGAGTGAACCTCTTCCCGGTGGTCCTAGCCTCCCTTTATATCCACTGTCAGGCTGCAGATTGACTTGCCAGAACATCTTGACAAGCTTCACTAGGCTCTGCTGACCTCTGAGTTTCACAAGGAGGGACCTCATTTGCTGATTGAAATCAGCACAACACAGTGAAACAGACTTTGGAGATTGAGTGAGTGTGGGTTTCAGCCTTGCAGCCACGTGCTGTATAACACATGTACATCTCTGATAAGTCAGATCCTCAGTTTACACTTCCACAAACAAGGACAAAAGCAGTTGCTACATCCATGGGGTGTTGTGGGTATCAGATAAGTCGGCATTTATGGATGCACTTGAGAGAAGCCCAGCTTAGTGTACGGCATTGAAGATGAACTTGATAGAATCATGAAGAACTGAATCAAACCTGAGTGTGTTTCCAACCAGCTGTTTACTGTAGGTGCGATGCCCTGAGTCTGGATTGCTCATCTGTGAAGCAGGAATAACAATCATCATTGAATTGCTGAATTCAGTGAAATTTGTAAGTAAAATCCAGGACAGGAGTTGGTACCTCATGTTAAATATCTGGCTTTTGGAGAAGGAAATGGCAACCCACTCCAGTGTTCTTGCCTGGAGAACTCCATGGCCAAAGGAGCCTGGCAGGCTACAGTCCGTGGGGTCACAGAGGGTTGGACACAACTAAGCAACTATCTACTCACTTTTTTACTTATGATTAGTGAGCAAATAAAATGAAGGATATTTCCTGAAATGATTGATGAAAGATTCTCAGAATAGGACCAGAAATATCCCTTTAAAATGGGTAATCATATAGGTCAGGGTTATGGACTTCCTAGGTGGTGCTACTGGTAAAGGACTGGTCTGCCAATGCAAGAGACATAAGAGACTTAGGTTCAATCGGTGGGTCCGGAAGATCCCCTGGAGGAGGGCATGGCAACTCACTCCAGTATTCTTGAGGATCCTGGAGGATCCTATGGACAGAGGAGCCTGGTGGGCTATAGTCCATAGGGTTACCAAGAGTCAGATATGACTGAAGTGACTTAGCACAGCACAGCAAACTATAGGTCATGGACTAAATCCTGCCCTCTGCCTGTTTTTATAAATAAAGTTTTATTAGAACTCCACCACTGTCATCAGTTCACCTGTTGTCACTGGCAGCACTCAGCTATAATGGCAGAGCTGAGTAGTTGCCTCAAAGGCCATACAATCCACACAACCTATATTCCTGTTGACCTTTTGGGAGAAAGTCCACTCTAGGTAAGTGGAGGAGGAAGACATGTTGCTGAGTGAATGGTGAGAAGGACAGTTAGACTGAAGCAAAGACAGCAGCTGACATGGGCCAGGAGAAGAGGCAGGACAGGGCCAGTGGGCCCAGGGTAAAGGAGTCTTGAGGTCTAGGATGGTGAGTCACCTGTGAGGCAATGGGGATCCACTGTGGCTGTGCAGCAGAGGAGAGATGGCATTTCTTTTCAATTCATCACCATTATTAAAGAGGTGTAACGTGGATCATCCTTTCCTCAATCTGATGGGGGAGGGGGGTTCATTTAGACATAAACAGACAGAACAGATGGGAAACTTACAGAGCAGTTGCTTGCTTGGAATGAGTGTTGGCTTAAAGAGGAGCAGCTGGGGTTTGTTTCCCTACTTACTGGTGTGGGAGTCATCTCCCGTGAAAGTGTAAGCAATTAAGCTGGTGGTGGCAAAACTCACAGTTGGCAGCACTTCTGAATGTGCCTGCCCAAGGGGTGAATAGGTGCTCCCCAGAAAGTGAGCCTTCTTTGATCTTGCCTCTTGGAAATGGTGAATTAAATCAGCAAAGTAAACAGGTTTCTATTTCCACCAACTACTCAGAATCTGCGCAGTACCATTATGTATTTAGATTTTACTAGAGGGGGTACTGAAATTAAAGCATGCTTGCTCTTTATAAGAAAAGCTATGACAAACCTAGATGGCATATTAAAAAGCAGAGACATCATTTTGCCAACAAAGGCCCATATAGTTGCTATGGTTTTTCCAGTAGTCATGAACGGATGTGAGAATTGGATCATAAAGAAGGCTGAGTGACAATAAATGGATGCTTTCAAACTGAGGTGCTGGAGAAGACTCTTAAGAATCCCTTGGACAGGAAGGAGATCAAACCAGTCAATCCTAAAGGAATTCAACCCTTAATATTCACTGGAAGAACGGATGTTGAAGCTGAAACTCCAATACTTTGGCCACCTGATATGAAGAGCTGACTCATTTGAAAAGACCCTGATGCTGAGAAAGATTGAAGGCAGGAGGAGAAGGGGACAACAGAAGATGAGATGGTTGGATGGCATCACTGACTTGATGGACAGGGGTTTGGGTGGACTCCGGAAGTTGGTGATGGACAGGTAGGCCTGGCATGCTGCGGTTCGTGGGGTTGCAAAGAGTTGGACATCACTGAGCAACTGAACTGAACTGGTGCTGAAGCTGAAGCTCCAATAGTTTGGCCACATGATGTGAAAAGTCTATTCATTGAAAAAGACCCTGATGCTGGGGAAGATTGAGGGCAGGAGGAGAGGGGATGACAGAGGATGAGATGGTTGGATGGCATCATCGACTCAATGGACACAAGTTTGAGCAAGCTCTGGGAGATGACGAAGTACAGGGAAGCCTGGTGTACTGCAGTTCATGATGTCACAGAGACTTGGACACAACTGAGCAACTGAACAACAACAACAGAGGAGGTACAAGATGCTGTTTCTCTTGTTTATGTCCCACTGTGTGTATATGTGTGCATGTATGGCACACATTAATAACCATCTCGTGGAAGATTTTTGTTCCGAAGAAGGCATTTTCAAAACACTGGCCCCGAGGCTTTCTAAAACACTGAAAAATAACATGCCTGGATGATCTGGGGGGATGGGGGTTATCTGTATCTATCAAGACATTGCTGTTTCTCTGTTCTATTTACACAGACTAGTAGACCCCGTATCTCTTACAGAGCTTTGCAGTTTTCCAAATAATTTATGTACATGTTGATTTCTACATTTGCAAGCGGATTCAGCTTGATTAGCAATTTAAATGGAAATTTTCTAACTACTGTGAATTGGTGCCTAATTTGCATTTCTTGTCAATTATCTATGGACTTAACTCATGGCCCTGGAAATATTAAGCCTGTGGTCACATGCTAGGAGGCGTGATACTGGAGGATAAATGTGATCAATGGACATTTCAGTTACTCTAATCTGAAGGTCACGGAGGCTTCTTGGATGTAAAACAAAATTGATAAGACATGTTGTTGCAATTGGCCTCCTTCCAGCCAGCGTGAGAGATGGATCTGGGCAGCGGTCTCAAATCAAAGCTTTTTCTGGATTAAGCAGTGTCCCAGCCGACTGTCATACCATGCCACAGAAGTTTCAGGCTCTGTCATTCTCTATTTTCTTTTCTATTCTGGATTACCACTCAGGGAGGGCTCGCCTAGAATGTTGAGCCTTTACCTTACCCCAACCATTAAGTAGAACACATATAATTTGAATATTGCATCAAAAGAGTATTTCTGCTACTGATTGTGGATACAGGAAGGTCCTAATGATATATCCAGTGCCAAGACATCTGGCCAACCAGGGCTCAGAATGCTGCAGGTGTGTGAGGCCCACATTCCCCAACTGTAGACAGAGGTCAAGTCCCGGACTGGAGGGGAGGCAGCTGAAACCAGAGGACTGGCATGGATATTTCCAAGAGGGGGGAGTTTTCACAGGCATCTTCAGAATGGCCACATTTAAAGCAAGGTCCCAGGCGTCTGAACCCTGGCTGTCAATCCTCTAGGCCATCATGGAATCTCCCTCCATTAAGTGATCCCAGGCCCAGTGGGGGCCACAACTTTACTTTATTATCCACACTTATCTGTACATGTTTGCAGAGCCAAGGGAAACATGGAAGGGCTTGGTCTTGGATGAAGAAGTATGATTAAGAAAAGTTAGGTGTTGTTTTGTTTAAGAATTGCTCAGCTAGAGAAGAGGGCTGCAGAGAGAGAAGGCCAGAGAGGCTGAGGAGAGGGATGACTGGGTGGGGGTGGGGGTGGGGTTGCAGACAGAACTTTCCAGAATCTCTCTCTGTTGTGTACCTGCCAAGTGTGACCTACCAGTTCAGCTCCCTAGCCCATGTGCAGGCCTGGCCAGAGACCATTGCCCGTCAGTTGGCTCAGTGAAAGTGTGTCTGACTCTTTGCAACACCATGGACTACATAGTCCATGGAATTCTCCAGGCTAGAATACTGGAGTGAGTACTCGTTCCCTTCTCTAGGGAATCTTCTCAACCCAGGGATCGAACCCAGGTCTCCCACACTGCAGGTGGATTTTTTACCAGCTGAGTCACAAGGGAAGCCCAAGAATACTGGAGTGGGTAGCCTACTCCTTCTCTAGTGGATCTTCCTGACCCAGGAATTGAACCAGGGTCTCTTGCATTGCAGGTGGATTCTTTACCAACTGAGCTATCAGGGAAGCCCTGGTTGGCACAGTGCCCAGAGATAAATGGTCTTCATTGTAGAGTCTCAGGTTGAAACTAGAAACTCAGAGTCTCCTGGACGTAGGATAGTTTCCCTTGAACCCCACTACTTTCTTCCAGTTCCTGAACTGAATTTCTACCCCTGTTCTTACCCAGTTCTCTGTATCCCAGTCCCCAAGCCGAGGCTGGACCCCTCACTAACCTTTCTGTCTTTCTGCTTATGCTCTTGGTGCCCATCAGCTGGCCTTACCTACCACACACCATGCACTCTAGGCCCATAAAAACCAGAAGGCCCTTGGGCACCCACAGCCATGTCTCTAGTCCCTCACTTAGGTGCACGCTTTTGACCGTGTCCACTCAGCAGCACCCTGCAACAAGCAACCCCCCTCCCAACTTCCTGCCCTTGGCCCTCAAGATGAGTACTTAGGACTTGGTTCTGTTGAGCTTCAGGACTTGGTTAGCCTCTTGGTCTCTGCCTCCGGCTGCTCTCCAGTTGAACTTCTACCTTCACCCTCCTCCCAGAACTGAAGGTCAACCCCAAGCCCCTGGTCAACAGTGAAGCCACTAGGTCGATCTCCAGTGACCCCAGAAGGGTGTGCACATGTCCACAGGCTGCTTTGATGACAGTCTTCTGCTTCCTGGTTTTAGATGCCTTCCAGAAAGGGGAGGTTGCCAGAAGGCAAGTCCCATACAGATGAGATACTAACTAGGGTTTCCTACTCACCATCACTGGTCTGTGACAAGGCAGCTCCACATGGCTATAGCCCTGTGGCACGTGAAGCTGTGTGAACTGAAGGTGTCACCTGGTTCTTCTCCCTGGCAGCATTTTATGGTTAGCTGTTTGGAATCTCTACTTACTCTTCTACAAAACAAAACAGAAATAAGACAAAACAAAACAAAACAAAAAAGCCTTGTTTGCACACTTCACAGAGTTGTTATATAGGAAAAATTAAATTCTACATCTGAATTGTAAAGCATGATATAAATTTAGGTAAAGTTATTAATGATGGCCATTACATAAGACTGGTGGATGCCACTCAGCAAAGTGCAGAAGAAGGCATGCCTGCTAAGTCGCTTAGTCGTGTCAAAATCTTTGTGACCCTGTGGGCTGTAGCCCGCCATGCTCTTCCGCCCACGGGATTCTCCAGGCCAGAACACTGGAGTGGGCTGCCATGCCCTCCTCCAGGGGATCTTCCCCACCCAGGGATCAAACCCATGTCTCTTCTCTGTTCTGCACTGGCAGGAAGGTTCTTTACACTAGCGCCACCTGCAAAGCCCAGTGACACAGAGATGTCCTGTCAAATGCCGACTTTTTTGGTTCATATAAATAAGGGAAATCTTGAAGTTTTGGAGAGCAAAGCCCAAAGGTGACCCAAGCATCAGCGTGAGACTTGCTTACGGGAAGAGGGTCCACGTGGGCCCCAGGGAAGCACCCGCTGTGTTGGGCTGTGGCAGCCCCTCTGTGCCAGACTTGGTGCTGGTCACACTGGTGGTCAGAGTGGAAAATCTATGCAGAATGACCTCAGAGGGGGGTCATCAGCCTGCCAAAGTTAGTCTACCCCCGACTGGCCCAGGAGCAACAGGAGACTGGGCCCCTCTCCACTCTGGTGATGAATCCCTTGAGAGAGAAGTGGACAGGGGCTGCTGCTGAACTCTGGATGTGGACTTGCACCCAGACACCAGGGGCCATGCCCTGGGGCAGAGAAGACTGATAGGATCTGTGAAAATCCCACTAAGGAATTGGCTCAGTCCTTCCAGGAAGGGCTGATGCAGGCTGTGTTAGACCCTCTGGGCAGGAATCTTGGGTACTGTGAGGACTGGGTCTAGGGTCCTAGAGGAGCAAGGCAGGGACAGGGGCACCAGTCAAGTCACTGCAGACATCCCAGGAGAAGCGACGGTGACACGAACCAGAGGGTGGTAAGGAAATAGACACAAATGGGCCCATTACACAAATACATAGAGAGACTGAGAATGCACTTTTATTCTTGTTCATGCTTAACCTATCTGTGTTTTAAAATCCCTAGGTAAAGATGATAAAGGATTTGCTTGTGTATATTTATTTAATTTATGGAATCAGTAGAAGTGCATCAGAATTCTTTCCGTGGGTTAAGAAAAATATCATAGTGCTTTTTTCCCTGAGGCATATTTCAACTACATTGACTAAGGAATCTAAAATATGAGTTTATTCTTAGTAGAAAACAGAAAACTACTTGAATATTTCATAGTTTCAGTCTGGTGTGTCATTCATAGTTAATATCATGAATTCCCTTGGGTTTGTAAATCTTTTAACTTTCATATTACCTAAGAGTAAGTAGTGGGCTTCCCAGGTGGCGCAGTTGTAAAGATTCCCCTTGCCAATGTAGGAGACGCAGGACACACGGGTTCAATCCCTGGGTCAGGAAGATCCCCTGGAGTGGGAAATGGCAACCCTCTCCAGTATTCTTGCCTAGAAAATTTTATGGTCAGACCAAGGAGTCACAAAGAGTCGGACATGGCTGAGCACACAAACAGGAGCAGAGACAAGAACACGCTAACACAGCAAAAGGTTGTCAGGAATCAAGTTCATTAGCCTTGCTGATGGTCAAGATTTTGTACACAGAACAATATTTTTAAACAGTAATAGGCTATAGAGACATGTGAAGCAACCAGAAGATGAAGGATCTAAAAAATAACTGGTGATTCAAGATTACCTACTGATAAAGCAAGTAGGTGATAGACTCTGCAGGGTAATGGGAAGAGAATCAGAGAAAAGACAAGGAATGTCTAGAAACCTTTCTGCAGAAATGCTTGTCTCAATACATGGAAATGACCATCTTGTTCGAGGCTGCTTATAGCAGAATTGCTTGTAGTGGTGAAAACCCAAGGCCTCCCAAATGCCCATCAGTGGTGGAGGCCACGCTTCATTATCACAGGAAGATGAACAACAAATGACCTTTTATGTCAGGGTGGTTAGGTCAGGGGGCTAGAATGGGCCATGGAATTGTATGTTTCATTAGGAAAATTGAACCTGCCCTAGCCGTTGAACAGAGAGGACTGAAAGAGGGAATCAGTGAAAGAGGCATCGGAGGACGAAGGAGGCAGAGGAGACACCAAGGCAAGAGATAAAAAGTGTGAAAGTATCAGTCACTTAGTCGTGTCCAGCTCCTCGTGACCCCGTGAACTGTAGCCCACCAGTCTCCCCTGTCCGTGCAATTCCCCAGGCAAGAATACTGCAGTGGGTTGCTATTTCTTTCTGTAGGAGATCTTCCTGACCCAGGGATGGAACTTGGGTCTCCTGCATTGCAGGCAGATTCTTTACCGTCTGAGCCACCAGGGAGTTGCAAAAGATGTAAGGGTTCAAAATGAACTTCCCCAAATGTACCATTTTGCATGAGGATTATTTCAAACTAAAGGCAAGGGAGACCCTGTGGGTTCAAGAGAAACTATTAAGTGACTAGGAGAATTTAAACTGGGACTTTTTCCCAGAAAAAGATTTATTACCAGAGGTAAATTTTAGCTAAGTGGCCCCATCTATACAAGAGGGCAAACATCCAATTACCCGACATCTGCTCTTCGGATTGTCCTGTGAGTGGTCCTCCTGTCCTTGAAAGCCTCGGGTGTCCATCTCATTCCTCAGCTCAGGAGGGCATTCAGCCCTCACTTTGCCTTTCTGTCTGACCCTTTCAGGTACATGGGGCTCTCTGGCCCTTCCACATATATGAGATTTCTGAAAATAAGAAATTAATTTGATTTTATCCTATTAATCTGTCTCTTGTCAACTTAATTCTTAGACCAGCCAAAAGAAACTAGGTGAGTAGAGGAAAGTGTTCTTCCTCTGCTTCACGAAGAAGGTAGCCACCATCCCTCAGGCCGGAGAAATGAAGAAAAGAAGATGGGGTGCTCCCAGGAGTGTGGAGGAGCAGCCCCACTCCGCACTGGAACCCGGGTCTCTGCAGGTTGCAGTTACACCTCTGGTGCTTGGGGGGAGCGGTAAGGGGGTGGGGGTGGGGGGGTCTTGGAGAGAAGGAGGCAGAGGAGACACCAAGGCAAGAGATAAAAAGTGTGAAAGTATCAGTCACTTAGTCGTGTCCAGCTCCTCGTGACCCCGTGAACTGTAGCCCACCAGTCTCCCCTGTCCGTGCAATTCCCCAGGCAAGAATACTGCAGTGGGTTGCTATTTCTTTCTGTAGGAGATCTTCCTGACCCAGGGATGGAACTTGGGTCTCCTGCATTGCAGGCAGATTCTTTACCATCTGAGCCACCAGGGAGTTGCAAAAGATGTAAGGGTTCAAAATGAACTTCCCCAAATGTACCATTTTGCATGAGGATTATTTCAAACTAAAGGCAAGGGAGACCCTGTGGGTTCAAGAGAAACTATTAAGTGACTAGGAGAATTTAAACTGGGACTTTTTCCCAGAAAAAGATTTATTACCAGAGGTAAATTTTAGCTAAGTGGCCCCATCTATACAAGAGGGCAAACATCCAATTACCCGACATCTGCTCTTCGGATTGTCCTGTGAGTGGTCCTCCTGTCCTTGAAAGCCTCGGGTGTCCATCTCATTCCTCAGCTCAGGAGGGCATTCAGCCCTCACTTTGCCTTTCTGTCTGACCCTTTCAGGTACATGGGGCTCTCTGGCCCTTCCACATATATGAGATTTCTGAAAATAAGAAATTAATTTGATTTTATCCTATTAATCTGTCTCTTGTCAACTTAATTCTTAGACCAGCCAAAAGAAACTAGGTGAGTAGAGGAAAGTGTTCTTCCTCTGCTTCACGAAGAAGGTAGCCACCATCCCTCAGGCCGGAGAAATGAAGAAAAGAAGATGGGGTGCTCCCAGGAGTGTGGAGGAGCAGCCCCACTCCGCACTGGAACCCGGGTCTCTGCAGGTTGCAGTTACACCTCTGGTGCTTGGGGGGAGCGGTAAGGGGGTGGGGGTGGGGGGGTCTTGGAGTGGGGAAGGGGGCCTCCTGGAGCTGGGACACAGTTTCCTTTGAAGCGGGTGTTGACTGATTGATGCTGGCATCTCGAGATGTGGTTGTGCCAGAGGAAGCTGAAAACTGAAGCCCACAGCTGCTGCCAGGTACAGGGGTGAGCAGGAGTAAAAAGTTCTTTCCAGGGGGAAAGAATCAGGTGGAGGTGAGGCTGTCAGCCACAGAAGGCAGATGGAGTGACACATGCTCTCATCCCTCCGGCTGTGTTGCAGATTCCCTGTAGCGCCCCGTGGACAGAGTCACCCAGGAAGCAGCTGGCAAAGCAGAAACGGGCTTTGCAGAGCTCTGACCACAGAGCAGGGTCCGGAAAAGGTGCAGAGAGGAGAGACGCCCCTCCGCTATCTGCCCACCTACGATTCGTTGTCCTGCGTGGACTAGAGAGACGTCAGCTCAGGAGCACAGGGCAGCAGAGAAGCTTTATGCTCACACTCATTGCATTTATCATCTCCCAATTCTCTTCCATGACTGGTATGCATTAGGACATCACTTTGTGTTTATAAAAATTGCCTTTAAAAACCCGTTCTTTCCTTGCTGCAAATGAAAGAAAAACATGACACCCTGACACACTGAGAAAACAGATGCACAGGGTGTAGGTCTCCTTAGACAAAATTCCTTTCTGGGAAGTTCCTTTGAAAACCCACCCAGAGAGCACGCACTCACCGGGATGCTGTCTACTACCCTTGCTCCGCTCAGGGAAGCGGCCTGGGCCGCCAGTGTGCTCAGCCCCCTTCCTCCCACCCCGGGCAGGCTCGTGCCTGGCCCTGCTGTAAATATCTCATCGAAGCATCCACGGAATCAGTGGCCATCTTCTTCGCCCTCCAGAGTACCTGCTTGGTTGCCATGGCGACGGCCAGGCTGGGAATCAGGGTGAGTGGTCTCCATGAAAACAGCACAGAGGTTAGGTAGAGGGCCGTGGAGATGCACACACCTCCTTTCTTTAAAGCTCAGACACACATGGCCGCCCGGGGCGGATCCGGTGCTATACTCGGTGGGTTTCGCTTTACTGCTTTATGGACTGTTTCTACAGCTGTGGATGGATTTTCTTTTACTTGCCTTTGTCTTCTGCTTTAGCCATTTTCTTCCTTTTTTCCTCTCTTTCTTCCCTCCCTCCCTTCTTTCCATCTTCCCTCCATCCCTGTCTCTCTCTCTTTTTTAACTTTCATCAGGAGAAAACTGGCTCAGCATCCCCCAGCCTTCCAGAAAACAACAGCATCAGTGTTTTAACATTCATCTCGGTGCCTGCAGATTTACAGGCTCCATGATAACACAGGTGTCTTTATTCTCTTTAATGGCCTTGCAACCACAGGCTAACTAACACATTAGATCTAGGAGCAGGAGTGAGTCCTGGGCTGTTTACTTCGCAGCAGACTCCTCACCCCTGTGTGTCCTAGACCCAAACAACAAGTTGCCCTTATTACAGCCTTAGTTTGAGCCCGGACTAGTGGGGCTGGAAAGGTGTCCCACTGGCCTGGTGTCCAGCTGGGAGACGTAAGGGTCCTGCCGAGCCCGCTTGTCTGGGACGGCACAGGAGTCCCCAGGGAAAGGGCATGATGGGTGTGTGTGGGGGGGTGGGCAGGGGCCTGAATTCTGAACTCCACTTCTGACGTGGCTACAGTTTTTAAAATGTCTTTGCTCCCCACTTCCCAGCTCTCTCAGTCTGCCAGCTCCTGGGGAAGGGATTCTGGAAAACTCTGTTCAGTTGATGAAATGCCCTTTGCCCCTCTCTTCAAGGAGCCCTTCAGATCTATTCAAAACTTAAAACCGTAGCAGGGACCCCTGAATCCTGCCAACCTCACGCCTAGAATTCCCGGCATGTTCTGAAGGGCCGTGTCCCTGAGCATGAGGGACGGGTTGACCTGCCCGCTGTGGGGAAGGCGGGGTGCTCCCCAAGCCCCACCCCACCCAGGCCGGGGCCCCCCAGAATCCAGAAGGGGGCGAGTGCAAGCCCCAGGGCTGTTGAAGGATGCGGGCAGGTGCTGAGAGAGGGCTCCCACGCTCACGGAGCGTGTGTTTCACTCATTTTTGGCTGCGCTGGTTTTGTTGCTGCATGGGAGCGTTCTCTATCTGCAGCAAGCGGGAGCTGCTCTTTGCTGCTCTTTGAAGCTACTCTTTGAAGCAGTGCTCCGGCTTCTCCTTGCAGAGACTTCTCTTGTGCAGCACAGGCTCTAGAGTGCAGGTTAGTAGCAATGGCACGTGGGCTCAGCTGCTCTGCAGCACGTGGTGTCTTCCCGGACCAAGGATCGAACCTGTGTCCTCTGCACTGGCAGGCGGCTTCTTACCTACTGCACCACCAGGCAACTCCTGTGGTACATTTTTAAGATTTACATGGAACAAATGAATGCTTTTAACACAAAAATACAATCAAGTTATTCACCTAGTAAACACGGAATTTATTTAAAAATGTGAAACAGGCAGTGTGATGGGCACAGGGCATGGTGTCACCCCTTCCTTCCCGCTTTGCAGGCCTCCGTGGCCATGGAAGTAAGTCAAAGGCGAAAATGAAGTCCGTCTGTGGAGCGAGGCCGGGGCCCTGCTCTCTGCCTGTACCCCTGTGGCCCCTAGTCCCTGCCAGCATGCAAGGCTCCAGGTGGGAGAGGTTGGCTCTGGGGAGCTGACCTTCAGGGATATCCTTTGAACTACAGCATCCTGGCTGTCCTTGGCTTAATCGCTGAGAGCTGCCTTTATGGCCTCACTCAGAAATGCGCAAAAGGAACAGATTTCATAAATTCAAGTTCAGTGCGCTGTGAGTCATGAAAGTGACAGCGCTCCCCATAAACCCGCTCCACCCACAGACGCACAGCCCTCGGGCACTGCAGCTGCCAGCTCTGGTCCCAGGCTCCCTTCCAGGGCAGGGAGAGGGCACGCGGGGCCAGCCCTCAAATAGACAGTCCCTGAGGAGCCACTGCCACGGTCTGCTGGAAGGGGTCCTGACGTGCTCAGAGGCTTGGCCCGGGACCATTTGTCATGTCCCGCCACGCGAGGAGAGAACGCCAGTCCAGACAATCTCTGAGTCCAGAACATCCCCGTCCCCTGGGCGATTCCGGGTCCGAGGCTCAGCTTGTTAAGCCGAGGTGCCAGTCTGCTCTGTGACCCAGCTCTCTCCACCCGCAGCCCCGCCTGTTGCATTCTGCCCTCTCCCCGCAGGGGACATGGGTCAGTCTTCTGCCATCCAGTGCTGAACTCTTTCCCTTTCTTTGGGCAATGCTGCTGCACTGGGCTGGGTGGGAGCTGGCACCCACTGCTCACTGCAGCATCCCCCAGCGCTGGATGCTCCTCCCTGCCCTCCCTGGACGCTGGGGTCAGGCACATGGTCTGGACTTGGTCAGACTCAGTCCCTCAGCCCCGGCTTCCTGCCACACAGGGAGCACGTTGGCAAAGGTGCCCCTTCCCTTAGACAGTCAGACCCAGGCCAGGGGCTGAGGCTTGGCCAAGAGAGCACAGGCCCTGGAGTTTGATGGTGGAGCAGGTGGCTTACAACCCAGGAGGCAGCACAGGGTCTGGTCCAGCCAGTGGGCTCCAGCGTCCAGTGGCAGCGTTCCTGGTGAGAGCATCTGTCAGCCATCCACAGTAGCATCCCTCCTGCGGTGAGGATTTAGTCCTGGTCCTGAGCCTCCAGGCCCCTGAACTACACCCGGCCTGGGTGTCCAGTCATCTTTGATTCTCCAGCCTGTCCAGTAACTTTCCAGTAAGCTCCTTTTTCGACTTCAGAAGCCAGAGTCAGTTTTTTGTTGTTTGCATCCAAGAACCCTGGCTGCCCACCACTCAGGGCACCAAACTCCTACTCACCTCGTGCCTGAGGCCTTTGCACTTGCTGTTCCCGCTGCCGGCGACACTATTCCTCTTGACCCCAGCCTGGTCTCACCTCCTCTTCCGCAGCCTCACCTCACTTGTGCCGGAAGCCTCCCTTGACCCCATATGCTCGGGTTCCCCCAGCCCAGCAGAGGCCAGACTCCAGGGTGACTGTCCAGGGTTCCCGCCTGGCTGTCACTGCTTCTACTTTCCCCCTTCCACTTGCAAAGGAGTGATGGGGAAGTGGAAGCAGTGGCGACAGGCTTATTTTCTTGGGCTCAAAAATCACCCCAGACAGTGACTGCAGCCATGAAACTAGAAGATGCTTGCTCCTTGGAAGGAAAGCTAGGACCAACCTAGACAGTGTTTTAAAAAGCAGAGATATTACTTTGCAAAGTCTGTATCATCAAAACTATGTTTTTTTTTTTTTCCAGTAGTTATGTGTGGATGTAATAATTGGACCATAAAGAAGGCTGAGCACCAGAGAACTAATGCTTTTGAATTGTGGTGCAGGAGAAGACTCTTGAGAGTCCCTTGG